>JAWNNK010000064.1:0-251567 GCA_035045065.1 Hirtodrosophila trivittata
TACAAGAATAGTTTTCAACGAAATAAAAAGTCGCAAAGTGCGCGGGAACTCAAAATAAGTCGAAAGCACAGTTATATACAATTTAAGAAGTAGGTAAAAAAGGATAAAATGTTAATTTAAATAGGCCGCGAAAAATTTCACTACTAGGCTACTAGATATCGATAGATAGAGTTGATTAAGCTAATTGAACGTGCAGGTATGGAGCTTGGCAAATGAGTCTCCAACTTATCACGCATTTCTGGTTGAATTCTCACTTCAACTAACGGTCAAGGCAAGGGATTTGATTCTACATCAAAAGTTCTTGGCATTGACTGGAATCCAGAAAGGGACACTTTATCGTACACCGTGTGGCTTTCATCAAATCCGCACAGCACCAAACGGCAAGTACTATCGGACGGGGCACGCATCTTTGATCCGCTGGGTATTATGTCGCCAGTGATGGTACAATTCAAGATTCTGTTTCAAGAATTGTGGCTCGATCTCGGCTGGGAAAAAAAAATTGCTGATTGGTGGAAAAAATGCCGTAAAGACCTCAATGTACTCCAGGAACTTTGTCTGCCACGATTTGTTAACAACAGGATTTTCAGATGCTTCCATAAAGGCATACTCCGCAGTCGTCTACAGCAGATCAGGTGGCACCGTATCTGTAACACTCATCGCAGGAAATACCAGAGTTGCTCCACTGAAGCAGCAATCACTACCGCGCCTCGAACTGTGTGGTGGTCTGCTATTGAGCCGACTCATCCTTACTATCAAGGCTGCTTATTACAGAGGACCTTCCCTTCCAGCACTCAGGCTGTGACTACGCTGGACAATTTATTCCAAAGGAAAAAAGAGGACGCAATCCACAAAAAACTAAGGGCTACATATGTTTGTTCGTATGCCTCGTGACATCAGCTATACACCTGGAATTGGCTACCGACCTAAGCACAGACACATTTTAGCATATCTTCGTCGATTTATGTCCCTCAGAAGCAAATGTTCCCAGATCTTCAGCGATAGCGGAACAAATTTTGTTGGTGCCGAACGGGCACTAGATGACATGCAGCAATTTTTATCTTCGCTAGAGCATCAACACACCATAGCTCAATCGCTGTATATCGCTGTATATATACCAAGGATTTTAGAAGCGCTGGCATCAGGAATATTTAATATCTTTGCAGCAATGTTACAACTGGAAAAACAAGGAGCGCAACATCTCAGTTGACAATGTGGTACTGGTCAAGGACTCAAATCTTTCACCAGCAGCTTGGATTCAGCCCGCGAATTGGAATCTCATCCTGGACTGGATGGACTTGTTCGCGCCGTGAAGCTCAAGACGTTCACCGGAGAGATGACTCGACCCATCACCAAGCTAGCAGTATTACCTAATTCAAAAACTATGTTTCAGGGCGGCCCGGGATGTTTATGTACGCAATGCATAGCCGTCGTAATTTAAGTTAATTTTTTTGGTGTTTTTAAACACTATATTTTTGGAATTTTGAATAACGCCACGACACAGATTTAAGTTTAGTTTTTTGCAGTCCACACACATAGATACAAAATTGGAAATAATACAATTGAATGTTCCGTGAACATTAAGACGTTGTATTCTTCAACAAATATATATAATAATATCTTGTTAAAAATAATATATAATAGTTGTTGTCAAATACATTTTCTAGGCTACTATTAGCAGAATAAAAAGTTTAATTACACTACTCAGACATCTGTATTTACAATCTATCTTAACGATATAATATATCATAGACTCATCCAAGCTCAGTTTGAAAGCTGTATTGCTTCACAACGGCAACCAACTTTCTTCTATTCTTGTTGGTCAGTTCACGTGAAGGAGACTTAGGAAACATTACAGCACTTCTCGACTCATTTAAATATACTGAACATTGGTGAAAAATCTGTGGTGATTTAAAAGTAATTGCTGTATTCTTAGGAATGCACAGTAAATACTGTTGCTTTTTATGGGCCCTGAAGATGAGGACTTGAAGGCTATATTAGATCAAGATCGGTGCCAAATGCCAACTGAACTCGCAGAATCGTTGGGAGCAATTTCCTTTCGGTTAAAACAATTGGGATTTATTCAAGGGCAAGGAAATTGGATGCCGTACGAGTTGAAGCCGAGAGATGTCGAAAGGCGATTTTTCACTTCGAACTGCTTTTTGAAAGACATCAAAGGAAGGGATTTTTGCACCGGATCGTGACTGGAGATGAAAAGTGGATACATTACGATAATCTCAAAAAGAAAAAATACTATGCCAAGCCTGGTGAACCCGTCCCATCACCGTCTACATCGACACCAAAGCAAAACATACACGGTTCAAAAGGTCATGCTCTGCATATAGTGGGACCAGACGGGTGTGATCTTCTATGAGCTGCTTAATCCTGGCGAAACCATTAATGCGGGTTGTTATCGACTACAACTAATGCGTTTGAGCAGTGCATTGTAAGAAAAACGGCCAGAAACGGCGGTTAGGCATGACAAGGTGATTTTGCTACATGACAACGCTCGGCCCACGTTGCTATATAATTCAAAAATTACCTGAAAATGCTGAAATTGGATATCTTACCCCACCCGCCGTATTCTCCAGACCTTGCTCCTTCCGACTACTGTTTTTTTCGACGGATGCAAAACGATTTGGGGGGTCGCAGGTTCGGCTCTTTTGAAGAAATCAAAAAATGGCTCGATGATTAGATCGAGGCCAGAGAGGACTCATTTTTCGAGATGGTATTCGAAAATTACCAGAGAGATGGGATAAAGTAGTCGGTTCCGACGGACAATACTTTGAATTTAAATTTTTTACTTTTTCCAATAAAAAAACCCATTTTTTAAACACAAAATAAAGGACCGGATTTTTTTTTCATATCTTTATTGTCACTTTTTTGTCTTCGGACTCTATTGCGCATTTATCACTTTGTACCGGAACATATGGGTTGGTTAACTGCCTGATTTTACTGATTTAATTATTTTTAAAGGCTAATGTTGTTTCTTTTGTCTAGGGGGTGCAGTCTTTTTAATTTTCGCCTGTTTAAGTTTATGATTAGACTAGTCGCAAGTTGGTTTGGAGCTGTGTCGCCCAATTAGTTCTTCTATGGTAAGCATGTTCAGGTCTTCTCTATTTCCTTTAAAATCATTTCTTTTCGTATATCTTTTAGATATAATTAATCTTTTTCTAGCTACACTATCTTTTTGTCCTTCACTTTTTATTCTATCGATTGCGATTCTCGATACTTCATACATCATACTTGTTCTTTTTTCTATCCTCTGCCTTTTAACTCTTTTATTAATATATTTATAAAATTGACATGTTGACATGTTCGGCTACATTTTCCATTTGGCTACATTATCTAATTAAAAAAACCAATTTTATTTCCATATTTGACATTTAGAAAGTCACCCATATTTGCTAGATTGACAAGATTGCAACTTCATGGCTTACTTCATCCTAGGATCTTTTCTGTAACCTAAAAAATGTTTCCCATCTTGGCTATTAAATACAAGCAAGTCAACCATTTAGATGGCTAACTTATGTCGTTTTATATTATTATGGATTTAGTTTTGCGTTAAGACAATGAACTCTATCATGCTAGTTACATATCTGTGGCCCTGTATCACCAAAACCTGATTTACCCTGTACCTCCTTGTGCGACTTCAAGAGTTAATCCGATAGGAGTCAATCTGTGTAGCCCAGATCAATCAGTTTGCATTGATTACTCTATAGGCATTAGTGGTACCTATATAGGCATTAGAGGCACGAATACCATATTCCTTGCTTTGAGATGACTTCTTATCACACATTGAGATTTTTAGAGATGCAGCTTGTAAAGTCATTTGATCAAAAATTGTGTTCATAATACTTTCCATGCTTGTTAGGTATGCTTGATTACTGTTAATTTGTATCATTGTCTACTCCTCATCACTGAGTGCCTTCATGTCGTCATCCGTATACATGATTTTATCTTTAATAAATGTCGCCTTTTTCGCAAGTTTTTTGTTACGAATAATTATTTAGATCCAGTGTTCTCAATTTATCTTAGTGAGACTTACTTTTTTACCTCTTTAATTTGAAGGCTACTTGTAAAATTGTATATTATACAATTTATATTAAACTTTTATCTTTAAGTCGTCTCTAATTTAAATTAAATAAAATAAATAAAAAGTTTCGTAATCGGACGCTAGGTTCCTAATTATTATGCTAAATAACGAACTCTGAAATTCCTGCTTTGCATTAGATTGCATTAAAAATTCGATTCCAGAGCTTTTCTATCTTGTTGTCTCTTAGTAAATCATCGTACATTTCTCTCTTTTCTAACTTGTTTGCATCTTTGCACACTAACAATTTACTTGATTGTTGTCTCTGTGAGCCAATTTTATAAGGTAACTCGGTCGGTAGAAAGCGGTGTTTCGTAATACAGATTTTGTAAAACTAAACTTATTAATTTTAGAAACAACTTGGTCACAGCTGTACTCTTGTAATAACATTATATATACAAGTTTTTCTATATTTACAACGTACTCATATATTCCGCCACAGTTTGATTTATCTATATACCTAGAACATATTTCTGCGATTCAATCCATTTAGTCACTACTTTCTAGTAGTGATTACGTGTGTGTATTTGGTGACATTAATATTCCAGATGTGGTATAATATGCCTCTCCAAGTGTTTTGATGTCTCTCTGCCAAATTAATCCAATTTGAAACTAGGCATAGGATCCTTTTTTTTTAGTACTGTTGTACAAACTTGTCCCTTAGAGGTCCCTGATTACCCCGTTATTCTACTTTAGACTTAGTGTTTGAACTGCATACATCTGAACCTATTTATTCATGTAACACAGTTGTTAGAACATGCTGTTTTCGTAAAACAGATTTTGTTAAACTTAATTAATTAATTTTAGAAAAAAATTGGTCGCAACTGTACTTCTGTAATAACATTAAGACTGCCACTATAATCTTTTATAATGTTGTTAATTCACTATTAACCAGTGCGTTCTGCATGAGTTTCACAGGAGAGTTCAAATAATCCAAATCAAATTTTGTTGTATGTAATTCGCGATGTTATAATAATTACTTAATTCGTTTTTGTTTGCAATTTTCTCCAATTGTAAACAGTTCTACAACTATGTCAAAACTTATTTACTGTCCCCTCCTCTGTTTCTTATGGAGATATGAAAGCAAATACTGATTAGGCTGCAGCCGATCTTTTTGCAGAATTCTTCCAATCAACTTAATCATCTTCTAACTTTCTTCCTAATTTTCCTTATCCGTATACCTTGCTGAAATCTAACTGCATTTTTAGTCCTGTGTTCCTGGAGTGTTTTTTACTTAACGAGGTTAATTTAATCAAGCCAGGATATTCACCAGGGCCAGATGGATTACCACCATGTGTACTTAGGTACTGTGCTGATTCTCTATGTAAGCCATTGTTAAATTATTCGAATTGCCTGTTAACTCGTGCTCCTTCCTAGCCATTTGGAAGGAATCGTTGATAATTCCTTTTCACAAACATGGTTCAAAGTCTAATTTTAAAAACTATAGGGGTTTTCCAAAATGTCCGCGATGCCGAAGGTGTTTGAGAAACATCTCAACTACAATACTTATGTAGGTCTATCATTTCACCCTGCCAATATTGTTTTGTGAAATCGAGGACCACTGCCACTAATTTACTTGAGCTTATCTTCCTGGTTATCAAAGGTTTTCAGAACAAAAAGCAGCCTGATGTTATTTACACAAATTTCATCAAGGCCTTGGATTCTGTTAACCACTATTTCTTGCTTTAAAGTCTTGGCATTATCAGATTTCCTCACAGCTTTCTCATGTGGATCTTCTTCCTTCTTTCTTTTCAAAAAATTATTTTTTGAATCTCTCGTGCCAGGCCCGTCTTTGTAACATAAAGCGCTCCCCAGGGTAGCCATAGTCTTTGGTACTTTACTTTTTAATCGGTTTATTAACGATCTCCCGTCTATTATATTTCACTCGTATGTACTATAGTACGTAGATTATGTCACGCTGTGCTCAACGTATAATGACAAAAACTCTGCTTATTTATTGCAAACAGAGCTTCATTTGTTTTTTGCTTAATGTCAATACAACTTGTTGTTTCTGTAAATGTTAGGTTATGTCATTCTATGGAAGTACACCTCCGACGGTTAATTACATGCTTCACCGAATTTTCCTTGAGAGACAAGACTACTTCACCGACTGGGAATTCTTCTAGATCATAGGTTAAATCAATCTCTTTGATTCATCAAACGATCGTCTATGGATTTGGGCGACCTTTATACGACTAAACTGATCTATACTTCTTTTATTCGGCCCATTATGGAATAAGGAAGTTGTGTGCGGTCTTCACAATATTTAATATTCCCAATATTTTAACTTTTCTGTACCTACGGTGACCTACTTGTAGTAGGTGCTCGAGTGCTCTGTCTTTACTATAATGGACTTCTCGAGCTTTTAACTCAGCCTCCAAACTATTAGAAACCAAATTCTTTTCTTTACGCATGTAGTAACTAAAACTAATAGCTATACTATACTTAATGATCTCATTGGGTTTTTTAAATTCCTCGCAAGAAATGATTAGATTTTAATTTCTAAATATTCAAATAATAAATTCAATAGTTAAATTTTATTCAATGCAAATAATGTTAATTTCACTTTAATTTTTTTAACTCCAAATTTTTCGTTTGGTAATAATTGGCATAAAATAAAAAAAACCTACTTATGAAATATTTCCTAAACATTTATTTTTTTTGCTTATATTGCATTGGACTTTTGTATTTGTTCAGTATCAATGTTTATCGATTATTTTATTTTTGTTAGATTTTGAATTGCTTTCCCTTTTGTTTCTATTTTATAAATAGCCTACATTATCAAATAAAATATTCTTGTATTGCGAGTCGTGATCGAGAATTGTATTTTTTAACAGGACGCTATTGTTTTTCAAGCCTGATCAATAGCTGTCTTGATATTATTGCGCGCCCTAGGAAGCGTTTGGCTTGATAAGAAAGTGCTTAAACAATGAAACATCCAAATACAGGCTATTTTCTGCCATATGTACAATGTTTTGAGAAATCGTTGAGTATTCAATACTCTGTGCTTAATTTTCAATTATTATCAGTTATTATTATTTAATTTTCACATTTTTGTTTCCGTCAGTGCACTGTTTCTTTCTATGTATTGTTTTTATTGTTCCAAACAATTTTAGACCTCCCTCTAACAAGTGTTTGTGTGTGTTCTTTTGCTTTAATTGTGCTGTGTGCTTTACTGACCTCTGACCATCTGCTGTAGCTGTCTCTCTCTTTTGGTTTATCCGTGAGCGAAATTTTTCATGCGTGGCTTTAGTAAAGTGATTGTTGCCAACTTTATATTGCGATTGTCGGAATTTGCTGTAGCTATTTGTGCGTCGGTGCTTTGTTCTTTTTTTTCTCGCATGCCACTGATTTGCCTTTCAGTTTTTGTTGTATTCTTAATTTGAGGAACACTTGCTGTTCTTTTGTATTGCTGTTGATTTTTTAACGCATAGCCCAGTTGGAGTAATGTCGCGCTGCCCAAAAAACTTTCAATATCAAGCGCGGGGATGATTCTGCTCAGCCGTCGCTTGTTCATTGCTGGTTGTGTGACAATATCAATACCAAGAGTGCAAGTCTTTCAGGCCGAGACTCTGATAAAATGATTGCCACCTCCAAAGTAGGGGATTTAGATTGTCTTGCCCTACCTGCATCAATATCCAATTTGATATCTCGCGTATGTTCAAAATTGTGAGAAATAAATTTGTAAAATTAAATAATGTGGCTTAGGTTTTGCCAACTCCGTTCCCCATTTTATTACCTGTTTAATTATTAGAATGTGCCGGATCATGTCCAACAAACAGATGGCAGTTGTGCAACTAAAATGAAGACAACGCGATTTAAGGAAATTATGTATAATATTTATTCATGTTATATAGCACTCCTTGCTATAGTTGTATGCGTTTCGATGCCTTCCAGTGTTCAACCGTGTAGCTTGACTGGCTCATGCAGTTAATTGTGTACGCTAGTACTGATTTTGATTCTATCGGTGTTATCGCTGGTTTGCAGTCAGTCATTCCAAATCTCTTTAGAATGCCATTTATGTACTTCTCTTGAAAAATGAAAACACGTCGATGCTGCTTGTCCTCTTTGAATTCGATGCCCAGGCACGTTTTCACTGCTCCGAAATCCTACACATTGAAAGCCTCATTCAGATGCGTCTTGGTTTGCTGTAACCATTCGGAGGGATTTGAAGTAAGTAACAAAGCATCTACGTAGACCATGCCTATCAAAAGTTTTCCCTTCTGTTGTTTGACAAATAGACACGGATCCTGTACGGTGAGTTCAATCCGATTTCTTTAAGCTTCCCTGTAAGATTGTCGCATTCCATATACTGCTCTCTTTATCAAACACACGGGATCTCGTATTTCCTTTTTCCATTGATCAGCCGCTTCTGCATATTCTGTATCAGGACGAAGTTGTTTCAATCCAATTGGAGCTCCAGATTCAATCTTTTTCAAAGGTGCATTGAAGTTTTCCGGAATGTCCATGTAAACTTTTTCTTCTAGCTTACCGTTTAGGT
The DNA here is from genome assembly GCA_035045065.1 of Hirtodrosophila trivittata. Lineage (NCBI taxonomy): Eukaryota > Metazoa > Arthropoda > Insecta > Diptera > Drosophilidae > Hirtodrosophila > Hirtodrosophila trivittata. The sequence goes on from JAWNNK010000064.1 coordinate 8,592, forward strand.
ATGCAGTAGCCACGTCCATTTGATGAATTTCCATATCAAATTCTGCAGATAAGGCTGCTAGCAATCTGTTTGATGTAAATCGCGCAACAAGCGAATAATTTTCGTGAAAATCTCTCCGGGCTTCTGCGCATATCCTTTTGCAACTAAACGAGCCTTCTTCATGCCTGTTGTACTGTCGCCATCTTTTGTTTGGAACCCCATCTTGTTTCCATTTACTTTATGGTATTTGGGCTGTTCTACGATTTCCCAAGTCTTGTTGAGATTCTGTGCTCTAGTCCAGTTCTCAGCCTCGTGGCAATTTTGCGCCTTCTTAATATTTACGGGATCATTTGTGGTTGCAATGAATGACATTTTGCACTCTTCAAATGCATCCTCAAGTGAAGTTTCATTTGCTTCTTGGTCATCTTCTGTTCTTGAATTATAGATCTTACGTGATCTGCCACGCTTCCCGGTGCTTATCAGCTTAGTACGTCCTCTTCCATGACATGAACTTTCTATAGGTTCGTCTGTGTTGCTGTCTAACTGGACTTCGATGCTGTCTCTTGAATTCTGAAACATTCATGAAATTAACATCTTTTAGGGTAATTATGGTACCTTTCTTTAGAGAACACAATCTATAAGCTTTCGAATATGAAGCATATGCCAACAGAACACATTCTTCCGACCTTGACTCAAACTTGACCGTGTTCTTTGCCTTTATAAGTGCATATGCTTTTGTACCAAAAGTGAGTATATATCCCACTGTCGGAACTTTTGATTTCCAGTACTTGAATGACACCCAGCCATTTCGACTAGTGTTGTGTTCCGTCTTTCAGCTATGCCATTCTGTTGCGGCGTAGTTAGCCGGCAGCCAATACCATGCTGACGTAAATAATTTTCATTTCGAAACTACGTGGCATTATCGGTTTTGAACGCTTTGATTTTGTGAACTGTTATGGTATCAACGGAAGTTTTATAAGCTTGAAAAATTTACAATTATTTCTGATTTTTGTTTTAGAAAGTAAATCGAGCTATAACGAGAATAGTTATCTATAAAAGTGACGAAATGCTTATATCCGCACATTGGCCTACACACGTCGCTATGAACAATTTCCAATGTCTGCTGCGTTCTCTTTTCGGTTGTAGTGATATCCTACCTGATTTTTGCTAATGCAAATCACACTTTGATAGCTTTGCACTTTCTTGACATTCATTCCGTACACTCTAACAGTCTTGGCCATACTTTTAAAGTCACTTTCGTTTAAATGTTTAATACGGCTATGCCAGAGGTCTATTTCGCTTTCTTTGTCAATCACATTGTTCACTTGATGTTCTTCGGCATTTAAATAGTACAAATTACCATATCTTTTTGCATGAAGCCCCACTGTTCTATTGTGTTTCACAACAACCGCTTCATTTTTACGAAAATGCACTTCATGTCATTTGTGAGTAATTCGCAAAACTGATAGCAGATATTCTCGGAGATCGGATACATTCAAAACTTCTTTTAGTGTAATCTCATTGTTTTGTTGCTTTTCTTTAACTTTGATGTTTACTTCGCTGAAGCCATTTACCTTTGCTTTGTTTTTGTTAGTTTTGTTAGCTAAATGCAATGTCTTCTTGCTTGATTGCTTGATTACGTTTTTATTTGAACTCATGTATGCCGTACAGCAGCTATCGAGGCACCACATATTGCTTTTCGTTTCGGTATTATACGCGTTTTCACAACTGTTGAGAGCATCAAAGCAAAGTGAGAAAATTAGAAAAACGGACAAAGTGAGAGTAAAGAACAAAATAACTTTTGATTTCTATCAAAATACAAAGTACAAAATAAAAAGTTATTTTGTCCTTTATTCTCTTTTTCCCGTTTATCCCATTTTCGCATTTATTTTAAGCGTTTTTTTTTCTATGCCTTTGCCTTTTCGGCGGTTTACATATAACTCACTCTGTTTTTCAATTATTCTTAGTCATTCTTAATTTTACGCTTTTCTGATTCCTCTAATAATTTCACACGCAAAATATGGGGACTTGGCGACTCGTTACGTTTTTCTATCGCCCACCGGAATATCTCGTAGGAATCGGGCAAACTATATAATAAAAGAATCGCGAGAAGATCATCGCCTATAGCTACACCGATTTCTTTTAACTTTTTCAGTGTGTCAAATAATTCGTTTACTACTTTCACTCATACGTGATAATGCCACACATTTGAGTAGACTGGCTTTTGCACAGCTCCTTTGGATTGAAATGTTTCTTGTAGTTTCAAACAATATTCTCTTGCCGTTTCAAAGTTTTTAATTAAAGCCAATTCTTATTTGCTGGTCCATAACAAAATATCCGCGCTTTTTCATCTTGCTGTTTCCAAGCTGCTAGATCAGCTTCAGCATCAGGGCACTTTTTCGATCCATTCGCATATGCCATAAATCGTTTTTCACTAGAATGGCACACATTCGTAATTATCCGCGCTTTGCGGCTCTATCTTTATGAACTAACATGCCATTTTTCACAGCTTACTGTTCAGTGCACTTACAGTTTTATTTTACATGCACAAGTGTGTCTGGGCCTATAGCCATTTGGAATATGGTCCACAAAGAGATTGCAGTAGTGCAAGTAAAATAAAGATAACGCCATTTAAGGATATAATGTGATATTTATTCATGTCATACAGCTCTCACTATCTACACTATCTTTTTACAAATTGATTTTCCCTATTATTTCTTTCCAATTAGGTCGTCTTGATTTTATTATTCTTTCTCGGTGTTATAAATTATAATCCACTTTCCCATCTTACGTGCACAACGGATTATGCTTTACAGAACGCTTTCCACGGTTTATGTGTAAATTATAACAGTCTGTACAACGTTATCTAAAAAGAAGTTTTTTCTTCTCTTTTCCTATATCTCAGTAAAAATATTTAACCCCTTTTCTAGCTACACTATATTTTTATCCTTCACTTCCTACTCAATCCTTATCTATTCTCCATACTTTTTACATTCTATTTGTCTCTTTCTTTCTATCCTCTGCTTTTTAACATTATTGTTAATATAATTATTAATAAACATACTAAAACTTACTGATCTGATTAAATTTTTCTGGCTTTTCCCCAATCCATGAAACAAATGTTGGATCACTTTTTTTAAATTTTGAATATATATAATATATAAACATTATATTATATTAAATATATAAACATAATATAAAAATTTTAATATTTGAATTTTGTTAATAGCTCTTCTTGTTTAATATTTTATGAAGCAGCAAACATAACGGCCGATCAGAAAAAATTAAAATTGTAATTCGATGCTAAGCATGCACAGTCGACGAAATACAAAAAAAAAAATTAGTTCTGATTAGATTTTTATGAACAGCCACAGGAGACTCTCACAAATTAGATCCAGTACACAAAAGACCATATGTCTTCACAAAAGTTTTAGACAACAATCGATTCATAATTAATCGATCCATCGATACTTTTCTGCTTTGCTGTGTAATTTTTGAAGCTTTGATGTTTCACCTAACGCGGCATCTTTGCTGTATTGTTGATCTAATAGATCCACTGTTGTGCTTTGCATTACTATTCGCTTTCGTTCTCTGAGCTATGAATATTTTTGTTAAGCTCATTTTGAGTAACATTAACTTCTCTCTCTATCTACAGTCACCTTTGTATACTAATACAATTACTTATTACCCCACAGCTCAAATTGTTGATCCTCTGCCAAATACTGGTGCCGTGCTGAAAGCCACACGCCGTAATAATAAACATTCACCTATCCCCGGGTCCCTTTCTACCTTGTGTTTATCCACCCACTTTACTCCAGTCTTTCGTTATTGCTGACACAAATTGCGGATCTTTTGATTTATATATGTATATGTATATGTACTTTATGTATATGTAACAAATGGAAGCACAGCGATAAACAACGAAGTATGTATAACACTGGTCGCGGGGTATCGATATAGAGTTTTTGATGGAAGAGAACTGACAGAATCGCAAAAGCTAACACAGTTGTAAGAAATAGTCATCAATTTAAATAACAAAAAGATTAAAAGCGTGGAGTACTGAGGTTCAAAAATTGTTGTGTTGTTTTTGAAAGTCAAGGAGAAAAATCATTTGGCTTAAAATTATTGTTATAATTAGTTGTTTGTCGTAAAGTATTCAATGTTATCGATTGGTCTCACAACTTTACAAGAACATATCCTTGAAATATCATAAGATAATAATAATTAAATCAATAATTATACTCTATTTTGCAACTCAACCGTTCAGAACGCTTGTTAAAGTCGGGTGAAAAAATTTTACCATAAAGCTGCAGTGCTGTAATGTTACGTAGAAGATTGCGTTATCTTCTCAAAAAGAGTACGAAAACATGAGCAGAGAAGAGGAAAAGATATAAATACAGTGTGGCACTAAAGACACCTCACGTTCACGAAACGACCTGTAACTTTGTTAAATTTTAACATTTTATTTTAGTCTAATTATAGTGCATAAAATCTGAAAATACACGAATATTTTTGGCAACAAAAGTCAAAAATTAACTATAAACATTATATTTAAAATTAAAACTACAAAATTAGTATATAGTTAGATTTTAATAACATCTCTTAGGCGATTTGGTATTGACATCACTAATTTTCTAACATAATCAGGGCGAAGGGCGGACCACTCTTGATGCAATGCCTCTCGAAGCAGGCTTTTATTTCTTAGGTGGGTTTCAGATTTTTTTTAAACCATATTCTACCCATGTTCTGTTGGGTTCATGTCGAGACTCTGTGGCGCAGTCTCTAAAAAATGAGGCGTTTTGTAGACGACATACAGTCGGTTGCTTATTGCCTTGGAAAGTTGTATGACTTTAAGGCCCTACAAACGGTTTCCGAGTGTACATCTTTCTGGGAATTATTGCTTAACTCAAATGTAATGTGTACTGCGCTACAAAGCGGATCCTTGTCAATCAAATGCTTGATTTGGCGCTTATCGCGATCTGAAAGTGCAGATCGTTCACCAGATCTGATGTTATTTTAAATGCGCCTTTCGTAATTTAACATGCAATTACTGTTTCGATCGTTGATTTGCTTCTGGACATTATTCTGGCGATTTGAGCATAGGATTTTTGTTCCTTGTGTGGAGCTCCAAGATCCGCCCACATTTTTATAGGCTAAACTCTTTCGTCCAGCTTAAGCTATGCACCAATTATAATTCATTTTGACGTTCTTGCACATTTTTAATAATTTTTAAGAAGAACAATGGTGCCAGGCACTGCAGGCAAGTGAGAGTACGTACACTTTTGTTGACAGAAAAATTTGGGTACTTTTAGATTTTTTTTAGTCTAATTATATTTTAGACTAAAATAAAATGTTACTATTTTTTCCCGTTATTTTAAAGATAATAGAGTATTTAATAAGTGAGAATCAGGACTTTTTTGTTTAATTAAAATTTGAAAAATTACATGTTGTTTCGTGCAAATGTATATTACGGTGACTTTAGCGGCATACTGTTTATGCTGCCAGAAAAATGTGACTTTCTTCAGTGCACGATAAATTTTAGAAAATCTGGCTAGGACAGGTAAAAACGCAAGCAGTTCAACAGCGCAACATATATTAAAGATGTGAAATCCTTATTCGCGCTCACAGGATTGTTCAAATAGTTTATTAAGAGCTATGCTCGCCCGTTTACTCAAACTGTAAAGCAGAAAGGCATCCTTCGTAAAGTCGCATAATGGATTTTGGTTTTGTAAAATTTAACGTCGAGTAGAGGTTGCAAGAGAAATGGTTTACAACGTAGCTGAGAACCGTACATTCACCAAACGCAGACGGTGACGAGACGTGGTTGAATATGACGTTCAAACTGTCGAACAATATAGTGAATGGCGCTCCAAAAATGTCAAAAAGTCAAAGTCAGTCAAAAATTAGGGTGGTGCTCATCGTTTTCTTTGATTTTAGTGGTATGGTTCTCCATGAATTTGTTACACAGAGGCAAACGGTCAGTAAAGCGAATGCAGGCTTCACCATTTCCTTCCTACTTATACACCTGTTTATAATATCTAAAAAAAAGAGCTCTTAATCCGACAGTGTTACTACTCAATATCAGAACGATAAAACAATACAATTTATATTTTGGTATGACCGATTCATTTACAAAATTTGTTTGGTTATTTACAACAAAAAACGCAGGTACTGACGAGGTAATGAAAAAACTGGAGGAGTGGTATAGTGTATTCGGACATCCATCGCAAATTGTCATTGACAGAAGGGTTGCTTCCTGGTCAAATATTTTTACGGCAACGACAAGGGTATCAACCATGTATAGACAACCCCAGGAATAACACGTGGTAAAAGAGATATATAATGTTTCAACAGCATTGTGGCAATTATTTGTAAACTTTCTTCAGACAAATGGTATAAGTATAGGGAGCAAGAAATTCACGTGCGCATTTCTTAAAAAAAAAAAAAACATATGAGCTAATGTTTCGAGTATCAATGTACAATGCAAGATGAGCGACAGGGATACATCTATGCCAAAGCTTGAGTTTATAGGCTACTTTGACAGAGAGAAGCCTCTCAAATACGCGAGAAGGCAACGAACAACATAATGCTGTCTTAGAAGAAAATACGAGGAGAACTTCGATAAAAACCGAAAAACGAATATGTTATAATGCAGGTGACTTAGTGGCGATAGACTCACGCAGTTTGTTCCGGGTAAGAAGCTTACTTACGTTTCTTGGACCATTAGAGATTACAAAGAAGAAGCTTACTTACGTTTCTTGGACCATTAGAGATTACAAATCTAAAACGCAACAGCCGAAATGATGTTCTGAAAGCCGCTCACGTAGAAGGATCAGTTGTAAACAAGTACAACAATGTGAAACTGCGGAAATACGTGAAGCAAAAAACAGGAGTTGTATACGTCTGCGTCAGACGTCAATGATCAAGATGATTGAATGTAACAAAAAATAGCACTGTGGTAAACAACAGAGATCAACACTGTTCGCGAGATATTTATAGAGACTCTTCATTAAGGTGATTTGACAGAAACACAGAAGTTATCAAAATTGAAGTAAATAATCATTATTTTAATAACAGTAAGATTATTATCCCAAGTTCGGAGTGTCGAAAGTTGTGTTGTTGTTTTTGTACGTCGAGTTGATTGTTATCGTTATTTATTGGTATTTAATGTAATGTAATTTCATAATATAGGAAAAATATAATAATAAATAAAATTTTCTACTAACATTATCTGTTACTTAATTCAAGTTTTCTATTCCTACAGAATTCCTGTCTTTAAAATGATTATTATTAATAATATATAATTTGAGTCTGATATTACCATATCTGATTGTGAAGTTCTTTCAAATAATTTTATAATACAACTTACAACTTGGTAATTTTTTTAGTTAGCGTAACTTACCTTATTCCCTCTTCTCAGAATCACTCTCAAAGTTGCCAAGCATTAAGTCTTCATCTTTTAAAAGCATTAAGTCTTAATCTTTTAAAAAGTTTAACATGTCAGGTTCTAATCTTGAATTTTCTAATATTCTATCGCCAAATCAATCAGTAACACGGAATATATCGCGCGACAAACTTTGATTTTTTTTTTTTAATCTAAGCGTAAATTTTCACATATCGCATTTTCTATCTTTTTTCGCGATAAAAAATTGAACAGATCCTGCTAACGAATTTGCGAAATTATTTCAGTCCACCTATTTTCGCTACCTTCATCTCCGATACTACCTTACTATCTGCAATAAATTTTGTAAAATGTTCATAGTCACCAGGGCCTGAAAATATTCCAAGACGTGTTTTAAAGGAGTGTAGCAATATATTTATTACCAAGAAAGTCGTGAACAACACTTTTAATACTGCCGGTTCTGAAACATTTTGAAAACTTTGTACTAGCCATTAGTTTTCGAATAACATATCTGACAAATATTTCTTCTTTATATTTTGCGTATGCCAGTTTTGTAAACAACCTGATTAAGTACTGGCCAGCCGATTCTTCGCGATTGAGCACCTTGACTGAGTTCTTAATAAGGCCAAGTTTAATAAAAGGAGAGGTAGCAAGAAATTGTCCTGTGGGCTTAGAATGAGAGGACACGTTTTGTTGTCCTGGCTCATAATGGGTATGACTCGGTCGCACTTTTCTCCCATCATGATGCGTGGGATCAGTGAATGAACTGCACGGCTGTCCCACAGACCCAAAAAATAGCACAATTTTATGAATCCAAATGCCATCCCAAAAAATAGCCTAATAACCAGTAATAAATATTAATAAACAAATTTATTTTTATTTCGAAATAAAGTATAATTTATTTTTTAGTCAACCTTTAGATCGCAGCAAATTTTCCATGGATGGTCATTGTATTTGATCTGAGCCAAAATTGTACGCATTACATTATAGGATTTTCATATTTCCAATGTGGAGAAGACTCGCTTTCAAACAGAAAATATGCCACCATTTCGATCATATGGTGTATTTATTAAATCGAATAACCCTTTGATGTCATTGCAGAACCACATGTCATTTTCTTTTTAGAAGAAGGGTAACATTTTATAAAAGGATAAACTAAGAAGGGTAAATTCGCGTGAATATGTTTTCTATATACAGTGACTTGTGTTTTAGTGTCAAGATGATTTCATTCCTGCAACCTTGATGCAAGCATCTTTCCATTTTGTTTCAATAAATTCAAATCAGCTCATTTTGCGAAAATAAATGCTTTTGTTCCATAACGAAATTTCTTTCATAGCTCATCAGTAATGAAGACGAACTTCATAGAAAAAACACTTTAAATCGACTTTGCAAAGTTGATTCTGCATTTTCACCCAATCAGGAACACAATCACAGCATAAAAACAAGTTTTAAATGATGTTTGATGCAACATGGCGAACTGGCAACCGTTATAAGAACGCAGTACTGCTGAAATGTACGAACTCGAAAACTAAAACCAATCTTGATACACCGATCAAAGTTTCGTGGACATCAAATAACATTAAGAATCGTCCTCACTTGCTCGGGTCCATACGTAACTCAAATTTGTTAACTTATCTTATTAGACATAGAAGAAAATATTCAGCCTATTTTTTATAATACATATTATACATATGTATGTACGAGTGTATTGTAATTTAAAAATAGGAAGAATATAAGAATAACTATTCTGATTATAATTTAGTTTTTGCGAATGAAAAATCATGTGCGGAGCCCATTTGAATCATAGAAATCGCAGGGAGAATGAAAAAAAAACAACATAAATCAGAGTGCGAAGATTATACAGCCGAGACAGAAAGTATGGATAGATTGATCGATAAATCATATATTCAATATACATCAATCAATATTTTATTCATTCACTTAATAATTTTATTTTCAGATTGACAATAGCGTGAATAAGGAATCTGGGCACATATTTGGGGCTCAGGAGAAACCGAATAGTATTGGAAACTCATTATTTCCCGAGCCTTCCATGCCACCACCCCCACCTCCAATTAAAAGTCAACCTAAAAGTGTTAATTACAAGCCTGAACCTATTTATGAAGCACTTACACATTCGTTTGAAAGCGAAAATGTAACAAAAATGTATATTTTTGAAAACTCTAATAATGAAAGCAACAGGCATCAAAAAGAAAACGTCCTAACCAACTCACTTTTAAATCAAAATGAAAGAGAACAACGTCGGAAATTCAGAGTGGAACGAAAACTACAAGAAATGCACCAAATAAATATTAAAAAAGAGGCACCAAACAACGATTCGTGTTACAATATAATCGATTTTGCAGAAAACTTTTTTAATATACATGAACGTTTATTAGATGGAACTCTTATCTCAACATTGGCAAGAAAAGGAAAGAAAATAATGGACATGATTCCAAAACATGAAATGATAATTTTTACAAGATCTGACAAAATCCCAACTTCCCATATTCATATGTACGATCCAGAAAATATTGTACTATCCTGCAACATATTTCGGGTATGTATGCCACATCAATATATTTGGCTTTGTTATGCATTATTAGATTTTATCATAATAATTATCATAACACCATTAACAATTCAAAATTGGTAAAATTAGTTCATTTTTACTCAGGATTATTGGCTGAGTTGATCTAGCCATGTCCAGCTGTTTTCCGTCTAACTGTCGGGCTGAACGAACGTGTTGAACAAGGCAATATAAGCCAGACTAACAGGGTACCTTGTGGTTTCTTATCCATCCTTTGCTATTCTCTTCGCTTTTTACATATTACTTGTGTACTTTTTCTTTCTATCCTATTTATCTAATTATCATACTAGCACTTATTAATCTGATTAGGTTTTTCTGGGTTTTCCACAATCCATGCAAGAAATGTTGGATCAGTTTTAACAAATTATACTATATATATATATATATATTGTATATATATTTATTTATATATATATATATAAAAAAATATATATATTTATTTATTTATTTAATATCAACTAATAGCAGTCGACCAAAATTTGAAAGTAACATTCATATAAATTTTAATATATATTAAAACTGACGTTATATAATTTAAATTTAAAACTAAATATTTAAGTAAAAAATTAAAGCTAATATTAATATCTGGGGTGTTCAAAATGAGAATATTAAATGATCCAACATTAGTTGCAAGGATTGGGAAAAACCCAGAAAAACCCAGAAAAACCCAATCAGATCAATATATTAGTATATTAGTGAAGAATAAAGAAGTATTAAAATATTGACAATATACTATTACTTACGTATATACTATTAGGAGCAATAGTACATAGAAGCATAGTATATTAAGTATTAATGTCTAAGAGAATTAGTAATTTGGGCTTACACTGTTACTAATAAATATACTATTAGAAGTTAATAGTATATAAAAGTAGCAGTATAATGATGAAATAAGAGGAGTAAGATAAATTGAAGAAACGTAGCTAGAAAGAGAGTTAATTGTTTCTACTAAGATATAGGAAAAGAGAAGATTAAAAAGAAGAAAGAGAAGATGCATTTGAGATCACGTTGTGTAGATTATTATAGTTAACACATAAAGCGTGGACACAGCTGTGTAATGCGTAATCTGTTGTACATGTAGGAAGGGACAATGGGATATAGTTGCTAGTACAACGACGAGGAATAGAAAAACTAAGACGACCTAAAATGAAGGCAGACTCAATATTGCCTATTATCAGTTTGTGTAGAAAAACAGCATTAAGAGTTTTTCTACGATTAACTAGTGAAGGAAGATTAAGAAGAAGAAGCCTACTGAAGTATGACGGTGGACGAAGATTGGGGTCCCAGTTTAGTCCACGTAAAGCGAACAGCACAAATTGCTTTTGAACTATACTGAGGGCACCAGACGCACGAACAGTATTCCAGAATCGGCCGAACAAGACAAATTTAAAGGATTTTTGTGGTAAAAGGATCATTGAATTCTTTGATCAACGTTTAATAAATCCAAGTACTTCCTTGGCTTCATTCGTGATAGAAGAGATATGCAAATTAAAATTCAATTTTTAGAGTAATAAGACACCCAAGTCTTTAACCGTAGATATACGTTGCAATGGAATATTGTCAATCGTATAGGAGCCTAAAGAGGGTCTAACAGGACTAAATGTCATAAAAATACATTTTGCACAATTCAGAGGCCAACACCAGCGTTGCAAAGCACTCAAATCCTCTTGCAAATAGTTTTGAGTGGGATCAGTGTATGAACAGATAAGCTTAACATCATCTGCATACATGAGACAATTGGAATGAGAAAGGGTGGTAGGTAAATCATTAATAAAAAGAGTGAATAAAAGGGGTCCTAAATGACTACCTTGAGGTACACCAGAAGTGACAGAAATTGGCCTCGAAGTAGAAGACGTCAGTAACACTTTTTGGGTTCTACCTTTCAAGCAAGAGGAAATCCAATATAATAAGGAGGGTGGGAAACCTAGGCAATCGAGTTTAAAGATAAGAAGACTATGATTGACAGAGTCAAAAGCTTTACTAAAATCCGTGTAAATAACATCGGATTGACTTTTTTTAAAAATGCATCATTTACCAAAGTGGTAAATTCCAGTAAATTGGTCACAGTGGAACGACCTTGTACAAAGCCATGTTGGGCAGGGGATATAATTGATTTACAGCAATGCTGTAAACTAGAACAAGAATCTTTTCAAACAATTTAGGAATTGCAGATAGCTTTGCGAACTACCTTTGTAGTTTGAAATGTCAGACTTGTTACCTTTCTTATGGGGTGGGATTAGGTATGAATCTTTCCAACGAACAGGGAACCTAGTGGATTCAAGAGATAGAGTGAATAGCTTAAGGAACGGTTCAGCCAGAGAAGAGCAGCACTTCTTAATGACACAACTAGGAATGTTGTCAGGCCCAGAAGAGAAAGAAGCTTTTAAAAAATTAATAGAAGAGTTTAGAGAGTCATAAGATATAGTAGGAGTGAAGATAAAGTTGGAGGCAGGAATATTATAGGCATAAGATGAATTGAAGGAGGACATAGGTGAGTAAGTAGATTGGAAAAAGTTAGCGAAGAGATCAACTGCAGCAGAATCGTTGTTAGCTTTCTCTAGCCCTAGAAAAAAAGATGAAGGTAAAATTGAAGATTTTCTTTTCAATTTTACAAAATTAAAAAACTGCTTAGGATCGCGAGAAAACTGTATTTTACAACGAGCAAGATAATTCTCGTAACATACAGAGTTTAGAAGGGCAAAGTATGAGTTGTACCAATCAACGCTAGAGCCAGTTTTCTTGTACGTTTTAAAGTGTTTAGACTAAACTCTTTTTAAGTACGAAAGTCTGCGAGAAAACCAAGGGGGCTTTGACAGATTTAACGACGGGGTGTAGTTAGGGATACACACGTCCAAGAGTGAGTTTAATATGTCATAAAAAGTTCCAAGGGCAATATCAATATCAGTGACTCTATTAAGAAAAGTCCAGTCAGTTGAAAGAATAAGATCATTAAGTAGGGAATAATTACCCCTACGAAAGCAACGACGTGTTACCTGCTGACGAGGTAGTGAAGAAGGAACAAGAAGTGAGATACAAATCTCAATAGATGGATTATGACGATCTTCGGGGACAGTAAGTGGCGAAGTTCTATAGACGCATGAGTTTGCATGGCCATTAATAAAAACAAGGTCCAGAATCCTATTCAGATGGTTTTTAATTGGGTTCATCTGAAATATTGAAAAATCAGGAATGCAATCTAAAAACTCATGACTACTGGAGGGTACAAGATAATTCAGGTTATTGGAATAAGTCCATGAGATGTTGGGTAAATTGAAATCACCAAGCACAATGAAAATATCAGGTTCCTTCACTAGAAGAGACACTTCTTTTAAGCATGTAATATGTTGCATATAAACATGTAAATCAGACGATGGGGGAATGTAGGAGCAAACAATGTAAATAGATTGTGTTGAAAATGTTACTTTAACAGCAACAATTTCAATATCTGAAGGCATATTAAAAAAGATACGATCAGACTGAAAGGACGATTGGACGGCGATTAGCACGCCACCACCACGACGTATCTGTCGATCATGTCTAAATACAGAGTATCGACTTGACATAATTTCGCTATCAGATATGCTAGGAGTTAACCAAGTCTCTGATAAAACGATAATGACAAAATTAAGCAAAAAGCTAGTCAAATAAATATTTTTAAGCTTCGTTAAGAGGCCTCTAACATTCTGGTAATGAATGTATAAAGAAACGGGACTCGAACCTAGTTTTTTGATACAGCCTCAGATACTAAGGCAGAACTAGGGGCTGGAAGTGCAACAGATGGCACAGTTCGCCGTTTGGGCGTAAACTCATGAACAACCATATGTGTTGGCCAAAATTTTGGGTCACAAATTATTGGAAAGGCATCAGTGGAACATTTATTTTGAAAGACGCAATTTCACGAGGCGTAACAAAATTAAATATAGTACAGGATACACTAGCGGACGACTTGCTAGCAATATACTCCTTAATGGAATCACAAGTTGTGTCTGAGGATAATCTAGACAGAAAAATTTGCTTTCGAGGGGCTACAAGCATAGTTGCCAGTGCAACATTATCGCCACTATCGGCTGTAGCGGAATTACGTAGGGGTCTACGTTTCCTACTAGAAACTAACTTTGGGGACGACACTAAGTTACGGACACTAAGTTAAGATAGCCGAGATAGTCGCCGCATCAGGCGACGGCGCAGGAGAAATAATAGAACACAAATTGCCTGGAGATGGCGATAATGAAAGTATGGGCAAAACATCCAGATGACGTGAAGTCACCGGTGATGTTAAAGACGATAGGACAGAATTATCTGAAGAGGGCACATTTAACAACAAAGGTTGAGGATTTGGTGGGGACTCAAATTTATATTGGCCAAGCAACTCAGCGCTTGAGTCAAAATAACTCAAGAGATGCTTAGCCACGCTATTCAATTTTAAAAATTTATTTCGTACATTATCATACATTTTTGAACAGTTAAATTGCATGGTGAAGCAAGATGGACATGACCATCTCGAGCCACCGCAATCTTTTTTTGATCTTGTATTAAGTTTTAAAAACTTTTCAAAATCGCGAGTATTAATACATGCACACTTAAGGTGCATAATATTCTCGCAAAGCCAGCAATGGACAAATTGTTGTTGGGCGACTCATTAACGAGCTTGCAGCCTATCTTGCAGCAAGACATAGCTTAAAACTTGACGAGGTGCACGCAAAAATATATAGAGTAAGTGAAATACACACAAGTTGCACTTAAAAGTAGCGAAAAAAGAAAAAAGCTTGAAAGAGCAAAGCACTAACAAACAACACAGCAATAAAGCCTAAAAATGGAATTCTGCAATTCTATTGCATTGAACTCAAACTCAACTCATACTAAAACAAGAGAGCGAAAAAACCCAACAACACACGCGAGAGATTGGAGATCGGTTGAGCGAAAGCCACAAGCAAAACAAAACAAACGCACGCACAAAAGTCTTGTAAAGGCGAAATAAATTCGGCACTGATGTGCGCTTTGACAAGAGAGCAAAATTACAAATTGTGAGAGACAAGCAAAAGCAACAGAGTACAGCAAAAAAAGCCGCGAAAGTAAAATTGTCGTAAATATCAACGCTTCGTGCGCAAACAAATGAGCAAGAATGCAATAAAATAGTCTGTGAGAGCGCAGTGAAACAAAGAGCACAAACAAAAACAAGCGCATGCACTGAGCATTACAAAAGCAAGCGCCAAAATTGTTTGTTTTCACAAACAACAAACACCGCAAATAAGATTTAAAAACAAAAAATAATATCACGGCACAATAGCTAGAACTTTACACTTCAAGCTAACAAGCCTAATAGTAATATTTGAAAATTTATTGACACAATTAATTAAGAAACACAGAAAATGTAAAAAAACGAAATTAAATAGCAGCGGTAATAAAATACGTCTGTACTGAACGAGTTCTGAAAATATTTATATAAATATATATATATAAATATATATATATATATAAATAAATATATATACAATATATATATATATATAGTATAATTTGTTAAAACTGATCCAACATTTCTTGCATGGATTGTGGAAAACCCAGAAAAACCTAATCAGATTAATAAGTGCTAGTATGATAATTAGATAAATAGGATAGAAAGAAAGAGTACACAAGTAATATGTAAAAAGCGAAGATAATAGCAAAAGATGGATAAGAAACTGAAAATACTGTAACTAGAAAAGAATTAATTATTTATATTAAGAAATAGAAAAAGAGAAGATTTTAAAGAGGAAAGAGAAAATTCTTTTGAGAAAACGATGTAAAGGATATATAATGCATACACAATACTAAAAGATTTACTGAATATAATATTTTAATATCAATAATTATTGGCAATACATATTTTAATAATATCTGAGCATAAATATATATATATATTATATAAGAGTATATATATTGTTTCCTGTTTTATTGGAGAGACTTAATATCGTCTTAAAGGAATTTGAGACTCTTAGCGACAAAATGGCCCTTTACGCCAAGGTAGAGGGGTGTGATGATCCAGCCATTGACAATGAGACCTACGAAGAGAAGTACTTGCGTGCACGTGCATTACTTCGCTTGCTTAAACGTGCTTGTGACCCAAGAGAGAGCAAGGGAGGAAACAAAACCAGACGAAACCAAAACGAATTTCCAAAAATACAAATAAAGCAGTTCAATGGTGACAACAAACACTGGCCTGCTCACCTAAAAAGTACTTTAGTGGAGAAGCAGCTAATTTAATTCGACATATGTTAGTAACAGATACAGCTTCTACTTCTCCTGGGATGTGTCTAATTGAGAGTTTCAGCCGACTACGGCACATTGTAAATGCTCTGCTCGATACATTTGTGAAGTTACTTTCGACATCCAGAACAGATGTTTCAATTCTACGCAAAGTGACAGATGGAGATACAGAGATTATACGCGGCTTGGATGCATCAGGGTAAACTACTAGGGACTGCTGGATTATACTCTTTGTTCTGGCCAAGATTGACGCTGAAACACGACGCAAATTGATTAAAGGAAGTCGGGAACTTTAATCGCCAACTGTAAACGATTTAATCAATTTTTTGGACCGACGCTGCGACGAATTTAAATGCCTCAGCAAAACTGAGGCGGATACAGATTTCAAAGGTGGTGCACAACAAAATAAAGTCCAGCGATCGTCACATGCTTTGATATCTCTGGAAGAAGATGCTTGTGTTAAATGTAAGTCTACGGAACACAAAATCTTTCTCTGTCCGAAGTCTGTTGAATTATCAATCTACCGGTGACGCACATTCGTAAAAGCTTAATCCTTGTACCTTAACTGCCTCAAGCTTGGGCATGTGTCAAGAAAGTGTGAATCAATATTCACATGCAAATTTTGCCATAGTCGTCACTCTCTACTACACAAGAAAATTCTACTTCTCAGACCGGTGCAACCTGGCGCCAGGGCGCAGCCAAGAATTACCGAGCAGTGCATCATCAGCGCTCTTGAAGAGGCAACAGTGATCATCAGCCACATCACACCTGCGCATGTACCTTCGTACAACGGATCATGAACTGCTACACAGCCACAAAGGCTTCGGAAAAGTGCATTGCCAATAGATCTAGTGTTCGTTCGATACTTAAAATGATGGCACACTATCTATCGGGTGCTTTTGGGCAGTGGTTCGAACTGTCGTACATCTCCGAACGGTGCATACAAGCACTTCGCCTGGCACCTTTGCCGTCACGTATCCTGGTGTCGGGAATTTCATTAATAAAGGCTGAGACATTAAGAAGCTGCAGCACACTGGACATACAGTCAAGAATCTCAGAGCACACAATGAAGGTACTCAGCAAAATCACGTCTTCCTTGGCAAAACATTATATTGCCGCAGCACTAAAGGCATTCGATGGCTTCGATCTCGCGAATTCTGGGTATCAATCGTTGGCGCCAGTAGATATTCTTTTGGGCAGCGACTTCGTTTGGACTCTGTTCACTGGTCAAAAGATGTTCGACAGTCAGGGTAACATCATCGCTATTTCGACAATCTTTGGATGGGTCATAACTTCTATTTTGACTAGCAGCTCATCATCTGCAACAACAATGCATACGACTACTGACATTGCTGCATCAGTTCGACGGGAGCTGGCGGATGTCAACCAGGAATTTTATCGAGAACCAGGGAACGATGAATTTGAGCAACACTTTATCAGAACACACACTCGAGACTCGAAGGGGCGTTACATCGTCGAGCTTCCATTCAAGGATCCAAATCAGCAGTTTTCAGACACACTACAGGGAGCCCTCGCAAGATTCAGGGGTCTTTAACGCCGCCTGAAGCAGGACCCAAGTCTATACTCACAACATGTAGAGTTTATGCGGGATTATCTTAATTTGGGTCACATGCGAGATCTATCCATGAGCCATGCTTTTATTTGACACATCATCCAGTTATTAAAAATGATGGTTGGTTTTTCACGGCTCGTTTCAGGATGCTAGTGGATACACTTCAGAATGTTTACGTTCGTCTTTTCCGCAGATATAGTAAAAATGTTTCGACAAATCTGGGGGCTGCCCATCATTGTAGTTGGTAACTAGTATTGTGTGGCGCGAAGATTAAAGCAATCCCATTAAGCACTTTGGGCTCTCCACATTAACCTACGGCACTTGTAGTGCACAATTTTTGGCTGTGAAGGTTTTAGACCAATCAACTCGAGTTTCCCACTACAGCAAAATTCATAAAGGAACAATTCTACATGGACGACGTACTCACGGGAGCATACACAGAGGAGGAGCTCATTCGCAACGGGATGATCATAAGTACATTTAAATATATGCATGGTGCGATTTAACCATAGTTCTGGCTTGGCTTTGACAGCAACCATCGAAGCTAAAAACATTTGTTGCAAATAGAACGTCAGAAATACCACGCAAGGCAAGGCATCATGTAAAAACAAAGGAAAATCCTGCAGATGCACAACCCGAAGTATACTCGCTGCAGAAATGCTCAATTTCGACCTGTGGATGATGGGACCTTTAGGGCTGCAAATACAGAGAAACTCTCGGTAAAGTTGAGCTCTACAAAATTCTGTTCTGTACTTTTTGACAATCATGGCAAAGAAAAAGTGAAGACCATCGCATTGACAACTCAGGAAGACGACTCATATTTACAGCGCGAAGAACAGGTGCAGCGGGTCTCGTCCTGGACAAAACTAGTGCTTATTGTGGCTTACGTCTTGCGCTTTATCTTAAAGACCAGGGCCCTTAAGTTGCCAAGTAGCAAAATGCAAAATGACATTTGAGGAGATTCAAACTGCTCGCATTCTTTGACTAAAAACAGCTCAAGAATGTTTCAAAGAGGATTTCAATCCTCTGCTGGAGAACAAACCTTTTTCTAGCCGCTCTCAGCTGCTCAAGCCCACACCTATTGTATGCAAGATTGGCCTCCTACGAGTTGGCGGACGGCTGAGCAATTCTTAATTACCAGCTGATGTTACACACCCTATACTGCTTCAGAAATCGCACCGCATTACAAGGATGATTTTGGAATATGAACATGCATCAAACCTTCACCCAGGCGTTTCAGAACTCTATGTCATAATGCGTGAATATTATAGGATCTTTGGGGCGCGTAATCTTATAAGAAATCTGGTCCACAACTGCGTAAGATGTTTTCACGAATGAAGTCACACAGCGCATCAATTCATGGTCGACCTACCAGGCATTCGTATTACAGAGGCACTTCCCTTCCAGCACTCAGGCTGTGACTACGCTGGACCATTTATTCTAAAGGAAAGAAGAGGACGCAATCTACGAAAAAATAAGGGTTACATATGTTTGTTTGTATGCTTTGTCAATCAGCCATTAGCCATACCTTAGAATTGGCCTTATAATATCACAGACACATTTCTAGCATGCCTCCGTCGATTTATGTCCCTCAGAGGAAAATGTTCCCAGATCTTCAGCGATAACGGAACAAATTTTGTTGGTGCCGAACGCGCACTAGATGACATGCAGAAATTTTTATCTTCGCTAGAGCATCAAGACACCATAGCTCAATCGCTGGCCAACGATAGAATTAGATGAAGTTTCATACCTCCACTTTCGCCACACTGAGGAGGAAAGTGGGAATCATCGGTGCGTTCCGTCAAACTGCATCTTCCTCGCGTTGTTGGAAAGACGACGTTAACCTTCGATCAAATGCAAACTCTGATTGTTCAGATTAGTACGGTTGTGAACTCGCGACCATTATTCTATACACCTGACACAGACCTCTCATACATGTCTCCAGCCCACTTTCTAATTGGACGCACAGCCACAACCATTCCGGAAGGTGATCTATTTTATAACTGTCTTTTCCATGCATTTGCTTCTGAACATTCTCTTCGGTCAATCAAAATCTGTTGGAACAATTAAAATTTAAAATCATTTTTAATAATACCCCCAGACTTCTTTACTTTTAACCAACACCAACACAGGTACGTTCTGAAGGCAAATCTCCCATTAAATGTGTTTCAAGCTTCTGGCGCATATCATCGGAGGCTTTGCACGAGTCGATGATAAATAACGCACACATGCAATCCAGAATTTTGACCTGACCAGACGACTCTTACCTAGTTGTCCCATGCAGAGATATATATTGAGTGAAATGAACTAGTAATTGAGCACATGCACGACTGACGACTGAAAAAACGATTGGGTGATGTTCGTTATAGCCAAAGATGCAAGACCATTTATTCATCAATGAATGGTTTGAGTATTGTACTAGATAGAGGTACTGCTATCAGAAAACTTGGCCAGGATGTCGAAGAATGAATGATGCACATGAACATGACGCTGTACCAAGAGTTGCATCGTGTGTGAGCTGTATCTGTAATTTCCAACACTCTTGTGTGGATTTTAATCATTTTGTTCCCTGCCACCTGAGTTCGTTGATTCAGTGTGTCATCTAGATCATCTTCGCATCAAACGATATTCTTTTTGATCCCTGATATAGAGCTAACAATCTTCGCCACCCTTGGTGGCAACTATGCACAACCGCGTTTGAAGAACGGCTTTACTCTGTGCTTAGTAAGTTAAATTTCTACTTTTATTCTCTAACGCGAAGTATGTGCAGTCTTTGTTTTTCTTTTTTACTTGTGGCTATTAATCCGTTTAAAAATAGCTTTCAACAAGAGATGCACAGTGCTAAAAAGAAAGACCAAAGCTAACATATGATGATGCAGGACCACGTCTTAAAAGAAAACATGCATATATAGCATTCAATAATGAAAACGATACCAAACTTTTAATTCATGTAACCACAATACCAGCAAAAAAATCGAATGAAAAAAGCTAAAAGAATGCTCGGTAAACCAAAATAAATACCCTTTACAACAAATCAAGCCTTGGAATTCTTACTGCAAAATTCATTAAGCAAAAGACTGTACAGTGGAATGCTATATATGAGCAAACAGCATAATTGCGACATATACCCAAGCTACCACAAGGTTCATGAAGATTAATTGCAATTAAGCCCTACGGGAATAACAATAATACAATACAATAATGGTTGAGCCGCACTGCCAGCCGTATCTTACTGTTGCGGGAGGAATTATTCGCGAGCTTAGAAAGTATTTGAAGCGTTACATTAATTACGACTTACGGGTATGATGGATCAACTGAACAAAGTATACACAAACAAAGATTTGTAACGAATGAACCGGAAACTCTTGATCAGTTTTTGTTTGTTACTACTGTTGTATTTTTGAAGCTTGTAGATAAAGTGGGAACAAAAACTACCAATCGGTAAGATTTTGTCGACCCCTCAAAATGGCATTCGCCAAAAAAACAAGAGATCACATTCTTGCTGAATAACACGATTTTCACACACAAATAAAAAACTTGAATTCTTGTGTTGTGACAATTTTAAGTGAAAGAAAGATCACCGGCTCATATGACCTTAACATGACTCTTATAGATGGGATGGTTATAAAAATTTTTACAGGCACGACATCTTGCCAATTATGTTCCATCTGTGGTGCACGCCAAAAACAATTTTTGTAATCTACTGATTTTAATTTTTTTGAGCCAAAACTTGAACATCTACAGTAGTAGGTCCACTTCCTGCTTGGATACGCGTTTTTTAATTGCTGCTTAAAATCTTATATTGAATGGGATTTCAAATATGGCAACCAAGGCACAAAAGTGACTAAATAGAATTGAGTGCCAAAAAAAGAATTAAATATAGTATACAATCAAGATTGGGACAAGATATGGTATTGCGTGTAGAATTCTGCATAAAATTCTTGTTCATGGATCATAGACAATAGCTTCGTCAGTGCTGTGTTAGGTCATTTTAGCTTGCCTGCCATAGATTGGTTATTTTTCAGTAGCGTAAATTATCTTACTCCCTTTTCTCAGTATGACCTTTTAGATTGTGTATTAGATCGTCCACTATATCAATTAAACTCAATTCTTAACAACCTTAATAGAATCTTAGATCATGTTTTTATAAACGAATACTCTAACACTTTTATCTCCAGGTCAAATCCTGTATCTATGCCTGAAGATCCTTAATATTCTACTATAGAAATCTCTCTCTACTGCTACATTGCTGAATAAACTGATGTTTGCAACTGATTGGTCCTTGCTTGATAACGTAATTGACTTTACTATCACTCCTGTAAGCGTCTGGCAACTTTACTCGTCACAAGCAGTTATCGATTAAAACACGAGATATGCACTCGATAGGGCAGAGATATATATCAATGGGACGAGAAGTTTTTATTGCTTGAGTTTTATACTCGATTCAAAGGAGCAGCGAAGATAAGGTTTGACTCTTCGCCGATTCTTCACAACACATGGTTGGATTTTGCAAATGCTATTCAAAATGACTTTGGCTATCATCTCAGTAAAGCAGCAGTAATACGTAATACTCGATCTGGTCATCAGCACCGCGAACTACAGCAAAGTATGGCAGCAATTCATATTTCATCAATGAAGCAGATGCGAGACATAACTGAATCGTACTTTGTTAACCGTGGCAGGGAACAAGTAGCTAGTCCAGTTCAAAGACGATACAGCGTTGAACAGAAAACAGAAGTCGACATAAAACCGACCCGGTCTAGGTCTAATAAATGTTATAATTGTGGAGATGTGGGACATTTTGCAAACTCGTGTCCAAAACCGAAAAAGATTCAGCCGAGCTGTGAGAAGAGTATGACAACCGACACAAATATAAGACGCTTAGGTGCCATGAATCGCGACAAGGTGTTATATATATATATATATATAATGGTACAGTCTCGCCAATACAATGCAGATACCGGAAGTCAAGCTAGCATTGTCCGGAAATCTTTGACCGAATGTATTAAGGCAAATCGTCGCAAGTGCTTCATGAGGGTAAAAGTAATTCAACTACAAGACAAAAAGATTCAACACATTGTTAAAGATATGAAATCCAAAGATAAGTCCGAAAATGACGAGTATGTTATTGAGCAAGGTCGCCTGTATCGCCGTACAGCACTGGAACGTCACGTAAATTGGAGCCGCGCTACAAAGGTCCATTTCTAGTAAGCAAGGTGCTTTGAAACGACCGATATCTCATTGAGGATATCCCAAATTCCCTGCTTACTGAGAGGCATTACAAATCGGTATACACTTCCAACAAAATGAAACCATGGATCCAGATACAACCAGACGACTTGGATGAAAGCGACGAAGATGATGCGAGCCAAATCAGTGAATCTAGCGAGGGCGCTTCGAATTGTCAGGAAAGCCGAATGTAAGCGTCTGGCAACTTTACGCGTCACAAGCAGTTGTCGATAAAAACACGAGATATACACTCGAGAGGCAGAGAGATAAAAAAGCTCCTCTTGGTGAGAGTTTGCAAACGGAGTGTGTTAATTCTGTTTTAAATATAAGCTTGAATATAATAATCTGTATTATCAATGAATATACCATCAAAATCCCCCAAGACCTATACCACTCGAAAGTAATTTATTTATTTACTTAACGTCAACTTTTAACAGTCGACCAAAATTTGAAAGTGACTATACAATTTGTAATGTAAATTATAACTGAAATAATATAATTTAAAATGAATTATTTGAGTACAAAATTAAAGTTAATATCTGGGGTGTTCAAAATGAGAATATTAAATAATTGCGAGGATTGGGAAAAACCCAGAAAAACCCAATCAGATCACTATGATTAGTAAACCAAATAAGTGCAAGTTACTACGTGTTAAAAAGTTAAGGATATGGGTTTTAATCGTATCAAAAGAGGACTCTGAGTTGAAGACTCGAAAAAGTCTGTTATAGTTAACACAGAGAACTCGAAAAGGTTCGTGCAGAGAGTAGTTAGTAGTACAAGTAGTAAGAGAATGTGGTGTAAAGGTACGAGGAGTAGGTCTCAAAGGTACAGAAAAGTTAATTTGGCTCAATAGCAGAGATGAGTAAATTTTGCCAATTATTATAATTTATGTAAAAATATAACTCCCAGCATCATGCGATGGTCAGTAAGAGATGGGAGGTTAATTAATTGCAATCTACTGTGGTATGAAGGCAAATCAGTACCTGGAACCCAGTTAAAGCCGCGAAGAGCAAAAAGAAGAAACTTCTTTTGAACAAACTCAATTCTGTCTTGGTGTACCGAATATTAAGAAGACCACACACAAGACCCGTTTTCCAGAATAGGCCGAACAAGAGAAGTATATAGCAGCTTAGTCGTATAAGGGTCGTCGAATTCCTTAGACCATCGTTTGATAAATTGAGATTGAGTCGCCTTGTTGCCTGTAAGCTCGATATTTTTGTCAAACTTTAATCTATGATCGAGAAAAATTCCCAAATCGGTGACACAGTCTAATCTCTCAAGAGAAACCCGGTCGAGCATGTAAATAAATGTGTGAGGCGTTACACCAGGCAAAAAACAAATTCAGGAGCCATTGCTAAAAATAAGGAGAGTTGTTGTCATTATATGATAAGCACAACTTCACATCATCGGCGTACGTTAGTACATAGGAGTGAAGGAAAATAGACAGGAGATCGTTAATAAACAAATTAAATAGTAAAGGCCCAAGGTGGCTACCCTGGGGTACACCAGAGGTAACAATGACAGGCTTAGACAGTGAGGATTTAAAAAGAACTTTTTGGGTTCTACGAGAAAGATATTCGGAAATCCACATAAGAAGGCTGTGTGAAAATCCCATAGTACCAAGTTTTTTAAGCAAGAGATAGTGATAGATGAATCGAAAGCCTTGCTGAAATCTGTGTAAATTACGTCATTCTGCTTTTCTGAAAGCAGAACCTGAAAACATTTAATAACAAGGGAGGTAAGCTTAAGTAAGTTAGTGGTAGTAGATTTCGATTTCACAAAGCCATGTTGGCTGGGTGAAATTATAGAGCTAGATGAGTGTTGTAGTTCAGATGTTATCAGCTTCTCAAACACTTTAGGCATCGCGGATAATTTGGAAATACCCCTACAGTTTTTAACATCAGACTTTGAATTAAGTTTGTGAAGAGGAATTATAAATTATTCCTCACCACGAGTTAACAGACAATCCAAATAATTTAAGCAAGGGCTTACATAGAAAATCAGCACAGTACCTAAGTACACATCCTGGTACTCCATCTGGACCTGGTGAATAACCTGGCTTGATTAAGTTAAGTTCGTTAAGTAACGAACTTTCCAGGATCACAGGACTAAGGGGAATAAGGAAGAAAGTAAGAAGATGCATAAGTAGTTTGGAAGAATTTTGCAAAAAGATCGGCTGAAGCCTGATCAGTATTTGCTTTTATGTCTTCATAAGAAACAGATGAGCAGTAGGAAGTTTTTCGTTTAGTATTGACAAAGTGGTAGAACTGTCTAGGATTCTGAGAAAATTGCAAGCGACAACGAATTAGGTAATTATTGTAACAACGCGAATAACAAACAACAAAATTTATTCTGGCGATAACATAACGAGAAAAATCTGAAGGATTATTCGAACTCTTAAATCTTTTATAATATCTAGACTTCACATTTTTAAGCATTTGCTAATTCTTTAGAGAACCAAGGAGGTCTATAAGTTCTCCTGGGAAGCTCATCTGGAACGCATTGGTCAAAAAGTGACTTTAAAAGATTGAAATAGCACTGTTAATGTCAGAACAAGAGTACAGTTGCGACCAATTTGTTTCTAAAATTAATGAATTAAGTTTTATAAAATGGGTTTTACGAAAACAGCGTGATTTAACGACCGGGTTAATAGAACAAATATGCTCACATGTAGGCAGTTCAAAAACTAAGTCTAAAGTAGGATGATAGGGGTCTTCGGGGACAACTAAAGGACAAGTTTGTATTACAGTACTAAAGAAAGGATCCGATGCAAAAATAAGGTCAAGCAGACGACCATTACAGTTTCGAACCGTATTAATTTGAGAAAGAGACATCTCTAAAAGCAAATTGATAAATTCGTGAGATGTGGATGACATCAAAACATTTGGAGAATCAGACCATACCACATCCGGCAAATTAAAGTCACCAAATACAAAGACATAATCACTACTAGAAAGTAGTGACGAAATTGACTCAATAGCAGAAATATGTTCTAGGTATACAGATAAATCGGACTGTGGCGGAATATAAGAGCACGTTATATATATAGAAACATTTTTATATATAATTTTAACGGCAATCAATTCAATGTTACCACCACCTCCTATACGTGACAAACGATTGCATCTAAAAGATGTGTATTTATAGCAAAATAACGAAAAATCTGAAATTTCAGGATTTAGCCAGGTTTCAGTAAAGATAATAATGTTAGCATCAAACGAAAAACTGTCTACATAAAGCTTATTAAGTTTTGAGTTAAGCCCTCTAAAATTCTGATAAGCTAAGGAAAGAGTTAGTTTTTGCTACATTATTAAAAGGTGAGGATGAAGTAGATGAAGAAGGCAGAGCAATCGGAGGCCGATTTCTTCTAGTTGGCCTGACACCTTACACTCCTTACTCTGCTTCATAAATCTAGTTCCTCTAAGCAACCATGGTATGCATTCAGACTCTCAAATTTATAAAAACAAATTGAGTCCAAATATTTAAAAAGTTTAAGATATCTGGTTCTAATATAGGCTTATCTAAATATTCTATCGCTTACGTATCATTTCCATGGGCTACTCTTGTAAAACGTTTAATATTATATATTATTCTAATCAAACTATTATCTTACAGTGGACTGTTTGAATTTAGTTGACTTTTAATTAAGTTTAATAAATAAATAAGTAAATAAATAAAATTTATTCACAAATGCGTTTCGAGTTTTCTCGGTAAGGAGTAAACATGAAATGCTGTGGTTTTTTTTTTCGAATGCTCCATACTTACGCTCCAATGCATCCCAAAACGATTCGATTAGCATTCGGGTAAAAATTAATTAAACGAAAAACTCAAACCTGGTCAAGATAAAGGTACCCTCGAGAAAATTGTGCCCCTTCTGGAGAACATCGTTCCTTCGTGACCATCTTGCTAGAACTTACAACCTTGGTAAATGTTGTATTTAATGAAAAAAAAGTCAGTCCGATGTTATTAACACGGCTTTTAGTAAAACACTCTCACTCCTATTGTGTTATGTATGGATGTTTAGCTTTTTTCTTCATACACTTATCGCACTCATTAAATTTCAATTTGCTTGTCTCCATCACAATGAAGCCAAGCGAGTAATTACATTTATAAAATGTTGGCCAAAGGAATTCAATGATCCTTTTACCAAAAAATATTCAATATTTCACATGTACGGCCGATCTTGAAATATTTTTCATGCGTTTGGCATTGCCCAAAGTAAAGTGCCAGCCAGAATCGAATTGAGTTTATTTAAAAGCAATTTGTGCTGTTTTCCTCAAGTAAAATAACCTGGGATATCAGTATTTGTTTACCGTTGTATTCCACCAGACATCTTATTGTTAGTCTTCAGTTATTAATATTACGTAGGAAAACTCTTAGTGCTGTTTTTGTTTATAACTGGATCAAGGGTTACATTGAGCCTTCATTCAAGACATCAATAAAAAAAATTTATAAATGTATACATACATAGCTTCTATTGGACCTGGGTATGCATATCTCGAAGTTTATTTCACTCGACTTAAACTTGGTTGCTTATTTTCTTATTATATATTGTATTTTTAGGAGCTGTGTAAATACATGCGTGCTGAGTTCAATGCGGAACGAGAGCTTCAAAGCATTCAATATATTGTTGGCTTGGGTATAGAAAGAGAGGAGTTACGTGATGAAATATTTGTTCAATGCATGCGACAGTCGACTGATAATCCAAATGCCGAGTGGACTGATCGATTGTGGCTTCTTATGTGTCTCATTATTGTCGCATTTCAACCGAGTAAATTATTATTCAGGTAAATATAAAAATTATGTAGACCATATTTTTATGGCTTGGTTTGATGTTTTGTTTTTTTGATGTTTCGATTTTCGTTGTTTTATATTTATTTATTTACTTAGAGTCGACTGATAACAGTCGACTGTATAAAAATCATTTCAACAAAAATGACATTTATAAATATAAAATACAAATAACTTTAATTTACTGGAGTACTACGGTATACGAAGATTGGGATCCCAGCTCAGTCCACGTAAGGTAAACAAGACAAAATCTACTACTTTCTACATTTTGTGTAGGTGTTAATTTAACGTAATTAACGTAATAAAACGGTAAGGAAACATATACATATAATCTATTTCAGAAGGAGACTGGGGTTGAGAGATTCAATGGTTTTATTTAAACATGAATATAATAAATGATTAATCACCAAGATGGTAAATTCAAGCAAGTTGAGTTCGGAACGACCGTGCCGGCAAAGCAATGTAAGCAGGATAACATGTTTACAGTGATGCTAAAAAATAAACGAGATATTTTTCACATAATTTAGGAATTTCATATGACTTTGCAATGCGTCTATAATTTGATATACAAGGTGTGTCCGTTTCCAAATAAAATTTAAACTACAATAGATTTTTGAGTACTTGTTTTTTTTATTATTCAAAGTAATCTTCCTCCGACTGAATACACTTATTAGCTCGATCCAATAACTTTTCAAATGAGTGTTTTAGCTAGTGTGCCGGAATGACCTTTAGGACGTAGGTCCACTCCTCTTGGATAACCTCCACATCATCAAAGCATCATCCATTCATGGATAATTTGAGCTTGCCGAACAGCAAAAATGTCACGTGGTACCAAATCAGGCGAATACGACGAGTGGTTGACGGTGAATTTTTGTCAAAAAATCGTTCACAAGTGTCAATGCCAACTTCCTTCTTTGCGATATTCTTGCCGAACTTTCAATTGATAAGGAACAAATCGTGTACACACTTTCCTGAAGCCCAAATGATCGACCAAAATGCGATGGATTGAGTCTTGGGACAGTCAAAATTCCGATTCCATGACCCGCAATGACGATTTTGGCTCATTTTTGATGAGTTCACGAACAATTTTGATGGTTTGTTCGTTCACTGAAGACTTCGGCCGTCCCGAACGTTCGTCGTCATTCAAGTCTTCCCGACAATCTTTGAAACGCGTATACCATTCGTAAATAGTGGCACGAGATGGACAATTATCCGCATAAACATTTTTCATCAATTTGTGAGTTTCGGTAAAAGTTTTACCAAGTTTAAAAAGAAACTTAATGTTGGCTCTGTGTTCAACACTCATTTTTGCACCGATGACAAAAACATACTGTCACATTGGACGCTATAGCTCCCACTATAACTTCCATTATTCCAAATGTCATAAAATTTTGAGCGAATGTCAATGAAAAATAAATGTATCCAACGCAGGTCCTCAACAAGAGGTAGCGCCACCAGAAAATGGCCTGGACAAAATGATTGGTAACTTTATGGATCCACCATGCATCACTTTCTGTCTGACCCAGCGACAAAATGAAAGCCCCACTCTGAAATACCATGCATTTTTGCTCTTTCTACTTCAGGGCTACCGCAAATGTTCTTCTACAATATTTGTATATTTTTAATTTTTGGGGATTCCGGTGATTGTTGTCTTCACATAACGTGTAAATTTCGACTTCTCAGTTGCAAAAAGCACATATTGTTCAAGTGATCTTTTGAAATTAAGGCTAAAGGAAAACAATTGATGCTCACTGAAAAGACAAATATTATTGCACGGGCTTGACAAAATGTGTCCATTCGTATAATAGCCGATAAAATTAAGTTCAACAAAAGCTCAGTGAGACGATTTTTGAAATAATTTCGTGAGACTGGAGAATTGGAACGGGTGGAAGAATCACGCAGAAAAAAATGCACAAGTCAAACAGAAGATCGAGTTATTTTGAGAAAAAGCCTCCAAGATCGTTTTAAAAATGCTGTTGAGATAGCGTAAGAAGTGCAACAAAGTTTTTCAAGGAATATTTCGGCGCAAACTATTCAGCGTCGGCTAAAGTATGGGAAGCATAAAGTATGGGACCAATGGCAAGGACACTGGCCAAAAGCGACGTCTAAATCTTCGAATGAAGAAAGCTTGATTAAATTGGGGAAGAATAAAAAGAATTGGGGTGAATCTGAGTGGTCACGAGTTATATTGTCGGATGAATCCAAATGTAACCTCATTGGACCCGATGGCTCCCGCACACTTCACCGTAGAAAAGAAGAACGATGTTCTGAAAACTGCTGCGTTGGCACTGTGAAGCATTCGCTTTATATTTTGATATAGAGATGCATTTCGAAATATAAAACCGAATCACTTTTAATGCGCCAGGGAATGGTAAATTAAAAAAATTGCGAAGAAATTTTATTCAGTGGACTTGTGCCTCGTATTGAATCTGTTAGTGAGAGGGAACAAGAATCCATATTTCAGAACAATTCTGCACCTTGTCATCGGGCACGCTCTGTAAGTGAGTCTTTCACTCTGTTTATGTTAATAATTTTTTTTAATTACTTTTGATTTTTCTTAAACGAAAAGTTACCAATTTAAAGTAGAAATTGAGTATTAAGTCCCTAGATTGGTAACAGATAACAGTCCCTAAATTGGTAACAGGTAACAGTCCTGACCACAATCCTATAGAAAATCTCTGTGCTCTTATAAGTGGTAAAATAAAAAAGATAAAGCCAATAAAAATAGTTGAATTAAAGGATACTTTAAAAAAAGTATGGTTTGAGGAAGGTTTTAAAGGTTTTATTTGATTCAATGCCCGATAGACTCAAAAGTGTAATTAAGACTAAGGGAGGTAACACAATATATTAAAAAATTGTTTACTGGAAAAAGAAGTAATGAATTAAATGGTTTTTATCATAAGTTCGTAGTAAATAGTGTGAATATTTGGAAAAAAAAACATGATATGCATGAGACAAAAACTTTTTCTATTTTTATTAATTTTTTTCTTTCAACTGTTTAAATTTCTAAAAAAAAAGTCCAATATATCCAATAAAAAGTTTAAGTTCAGAAAAACGTTTGTTTCTAATTGTGTCAGATTAATATACAAATAAAATGTATGTGATTTAGTTTGAAATTGACAAATTTAACACCTAAAAACAAAAATTGACGAATAAAACAATATTTGAGGGATCCTCCGACAAGTGAACCTAAAACTTCATGAAAACTTACAGTGCGGCTTTTTTTAGTCGCTGGGTGTAGGAATAATTAAGGAAAATATATATTTTTAAATTATTTATTTACTGAATGTCAACTATTAAGTAAAGACCAAAAATTTGGGAATAAAAAGATTAAAATATTAATAGATACAAATTTAAATTATTATATTTTACATAAAATAATTATATAATAATTATAATTATGTTGCGAATTATTATTATTTTTATTATTATTATTTAACAATAGGATAATAATAAATTCTTAGCCTATTATAATTTTTTTAGATCACTAGCTGCTGGGCTTTCGTCTCGCTTACTGTATAGACCTTTAAGTTAGTGATACCTAATTTATCTATGAAATTATTTATATATGTTATATTTGTTATTGTTGGGTCTCTGAGCATTTCTTCAAGTGTTGCAGGGGCATTCCGATCGGACGTGTTTGACTGTTAACATGGGCGAGCGGCAAAATCCGCAAGTCGGACGGGATTGTACTTTAAAAATGTACTCGTGTGTACGGCTGGTGTGTCCTATGCGAAGTCTTGTGTAAATGGTTGTGTCTTTGACGTTTGCATTTTTTGGATATACCGGCACAGACCCTTCTGTGTTAAATTGCGAGTAGTGATGGACAAAATCTTTCCATGTCGTTGTGATCTTGTTTTTTATATAGTTAAATATTAGACGACGTAGGTCTGATTTTTCTGCAATTTTTTCGGTTGGCTCGTGGACGGAACCTGCTTGTTTGGTAGAGTTATCTGTTGCTTTTATGCCCGATAGGCCAACATGTCCCGGAATCTACAGTAGTTGTATGTTTTTTTTAGTATAATAATTCCACGTATTTAATTTACAATTATCCCATTATTGTTGGGGTTTTTCACTGCATTTGCAATCGGAGCAGATGATGAGGAGGCTAGGGTGAGCTGAGGCTAGCTTCACCGTCTGTAGACCAGCATAAGCTTTTGCATTTTCGAATTAGCTACGCAACATTCACAAAACTGTTGGAACTTGCGCGCATCGGATCGAATCCAATAGAGTAGATCTTTTGAGTCAGTTACGCTGATTTATATGCAGTGAGAGCTCGGACTTCCTGCTCGCCAGTCGAAGGCCCAAAATTCTGGCCATCAACTCCATACTGGGTATGGAAATAGCTTTTAACGGCGCAACTAGTGTCATTGAAGCGACTAGTGAGCAGCGTATACTGCTAGCTAGTTCCGCACGCAGGAAGACAACGGCTGCGTATGAGTTTATCCCGGCGTCCACAAAAGCTGGATATTTCCCGTAGAACTTACCAAAGGCATGACCTTTGGTATGTGCACGTTGTTTAGATTTGGTACTAGTTTAAGCCAGTGTTTCCAATCGTCTTCGTTATGGCTGGTGAGCGCCTGATCTCAGCCCAATCGGATCGCCAGATATCCTGCAGTATGATTTTGGCTCGTATGTGAAATAATCCGAGGAAACCAAGTGCATCGAATATTGACATGACGATGTTTAGTACGCGGCGCTTCGTTGCCTTAGCAGTAGATGATTTTAAAACAAAGTCCGGTTTTACAACGAAGATCAGCAAATCCCGTTTTTTATTTATTTATTTATTTATTTATTGTCAAGTATTAACAGTCGACCAAAATTTGAAAGTAACTATACAATTTTTAATATAAATTAAAACTGCAAAAATATAATTTAAATTTAAAATGAAGTATTTGAGTAAAAAATTTAAGTTAATATCTGGAGTGTTCAATATAAGAATTTTAAATGATCCAACATTTGTTGCGAGGACTGGGAAAACCCCAGAAAAACCCAATCAGATCACTATGATTAGTAAACCAAATTAGTGCTAGTTACTACGTGCTTAAAAGTTAAGGATATGGTTCTTAATCGTATCAAAAGAGGACTCTCAGTTGAAGACTCGAAAAAGTCTGTTATAGTCAACACAGAGAGCTCGAAAACGTTCGTGCAAAGAGTAGTTAGTATTACAAATATTTAGAGAAAGTGGTGTGAAGTTACGAGTACGTCTCAAAGGTACAGAAAAGTTAATTTGGCTCAATAGCAGAGATGAGTAAATTTTGCCAATTATTAATTTATGTAAAAATAGAACTGCCTGTATCATGCGACGGTTAGTAAGAGATGGGAGGTTAATTAATTGCAATCTACTGTGGTATGAAGGCAAATCAGTACCTGGAACCCAGTTAAAGCCGCGAAGAGCAAAAAGAAGAAACTTCTTTTGAACAGACTCAATTCTGTCTTGGTGTACCGAATAGGGAGACCACAGACAAGATCCGTATTCCAGAATAGGCCGAACAAGAGAAGTATTTAGCAGCTAAGTCGTATAAGGGTCGTCAAATTTCTTAGTCCATCGTTTGATAAATCCAAGAAATAGAGTCGCCTTGTTGACTGTAAGCTCGATATGTTTGTCAAATTTTGTCTAATCTTTCAGAGAAACCCGGTCGGGCATGTAATTAAATGTGTGAGGCGTACTTCTATAGAATGACATAGCCTTACATTTAGAGCAATTCAGAAACAACAAGGTTCATTTACACCAAGCAAAAAACAAATCCAGGTCCGATTGCAATAAATAAGGAGAGTTGTTGTCATTATATGATAAGCACAGCTTCACATCATCGGCGTACGTTAGTACATAGGAGTGAAGGAAAATAGATGGGAGATCGTTAATAAATAAATTAAATAGTAAAGGCCCAAGGTGGCTACCCTGGGGTACACCAGAGGTAACAAAGACAGGTTTAGACAGTGAGGATTTAAAAATAACTGTTTGGGTTCTACGAGAAAGATATTCGGAAATCCACATTGCTGTGTGGAAATCCGATAGTACCAAGTTTTTTGAGCAAGAGAAAGTGGTTAACGGTATCGAAAGCCTTGCTGAAATCTGTGTAAATTACGTCAGTCTGCTTTTTGTTCTGAAAACCGTTGATAACAAAGTTCGATTTCACAAAACCATGTTGAAAGGGTAAAATGATAGAGCTACTAGAGGGTTGTAGTTGAGATGCTATCAGCTTCTTAAACAGTTAAGGCATCGCGAATAATTTGGAAATAACCCTACAGTTTTTAACATCAGACTTTGAACCATGTTTGTGAAGAGGAATTATAAACGATTCCTTCCAAATGCTTGGGAAATAGTACGAGTTAACAGACAATTCAAATAATTTAAGCAATCGCTTACATAGAGAATCAGTACAGTACCTAAGTACACATCCTGGTACTCCATCTGGGCCTGGTGAATAACCTGGCTTGATTAAGCTAAGTTCGTTAAGTAACGAACTTCCCAGGATCACAGGACTAAAAATGCAGTTCGATTTCGGTAAGGTATACGGATAAGGGGAATTAGGAAGAAAGTAAGAAGATGAATAAGTAGTTTGGAAGAATTCTGCAAAAAGATCGGCTGAAGCCTGATTAGTATTTGCTTTCATGTCTTCATAAGAAACAGATGAGGGCAGTAAGGAAGTATGCCACCACATACCTAGAATCTTTTCCTGGTCCTCAACATAAGTGGCGGTGCATTTGACCGTTGCATTTGTACCATCTAGCTCCTAATTAACGGGGGTAGGCTTACAAGTCTAGATTTTCTTCCCGAAGCCACCGTGCAAGTGAATATTCTTTATTCTCATGTTTACTATCTACCGACTGCCGCCAATCGTCTTCAAATGTGTTGCTAAGTATTGCTTTCACTGCTTTGGGATGCGTCTTTTTGTAGCGTTCTGCGTAGGGATCTTTTATATAATTGGTTGATGCAGGTGAACAGGAAGCTCCAAAGGTCATGACCTGCATCACATACGTCTCTGGTGATTGCTACGCTACACCATCGCGCCACAGAAACTTTTGCTCACCTTGATCTTCGGGGCGCACGAGTACTTGGCGGAATATCTCTCGTATATCGCCGGCTATTTCTATAAGCCTCTCCCTGAAGCGTAGTAGGATGCCCAAAGGAAAGTAGCGCATCTGGTTCTTTGGGCAGCACGTCATTCAACGACCCGCCATTAACCTTAGCGGCCGTATTCCATACCACCCGAGTCTTATTTTTGTTTGGATTGCTTACTGTAAATGTGGGAAGAAACCATGAGTTTGTGCTACCTGACTGCTCGCTCTCTTTTAGTTTCCGTATGTATCCTTTAGTTTTGTAGCTTTCCATTATTTTTGTCATAAAGGTTGTCTGGTCGACATCCTTGGACATTTTCCTATCAAGACATTGAAGGCGCTTTAATGCCATAGCGTAAGAGTCAGGTAGTTTAACCAACGTTTTTTGGCAGGGTCGTAACGTGTGCTCGCCTTCATTATTTGTGTGGAACGCTCATCTTCTTTTGATTTTAGCGGTTTCTTCAAAGTGCTCAAGCAGATAGATTCCACAGAGAAACATTTCTTCATGGCTTGGTCCAGTTTGCGTGTACTGTTTGCGTGTACTGTTTGCGTGTACTGTTTGCGTGTACTGTTTGCGTATACTGTTTGCGTCGTTACACTGACACACGTGTAACAATCTAGTCCTTGGGGATATTTCAGCACTGCGCCGTACGTACACCGACCAGCCAGCGACAGCAATAAGGTTACTCCTTTCGCTTCTGGCATCTCCAATGGCACTGTCAACCTGAGATGGCCCAGTCCAATAATGGTCTGTGCTCTCACGTCGTTGTACAGTAAAATATGAAGCCCTTGGAGATGACTGCGTGTACATATTAATTCCTCGTTTATAAATTTTAATGGCAGATCCAGGCGTGTTACTGTACTCTCGCCTTAAAGCATATACTGTGGCGTAGTTTGCTTCTTTGCAGATACCCTCAGGACCACTGACTTGGAGTTCGGAATCATGAGCCAATAGGGTATATTACAGTCTATATTCTATCTAAAGATGATGACCGGGGATAGCGAGGTTATCGCACTGCGCTTGGAGTTTCCCAGTGTGGTAAATGCCTACACTATGGATAACCCTCTTGAGCAGAGAGCAGACGATTGGCTACTTGTCGTACTGCGAGCGTCCGGATGGGGCAGACACTAGCAGTCACAAAGGTCGTAAGAATCTTGGCCAAATAACGCATGCACCGCACGCTTGGGTCATAAAGGCCTGCCGTTATTGCAACCTAAACGCCTCTTTCGTCATTAACTTATGCGAGGTATATGGACTAATGATGATGACCGGGTACTTACTTGTTAGTGCAGACAGATTCGTACTCGTCGGTATTCACTTTCGCGACGCTAACTAACTTCCGTTGCTTTAACTTTTACTTGACCCTGGCTGGAGAATCGCTCGACAGCCTAATTACACGCACAATTCAGATTTTTACTTTCCTTTTCCCTTTACTGGTCGAAGACCGAATGACACGGCGTCATTGCTCCCCGCGCTGTGTCCTATCAATTAGTCCGCTATGTTTTCCTCTTTAATAGCGCTTCGTGCGCTCTTATTTTATGTTATCTATCTATCTAATTCGCTCCGTGCTCTCTTATATTATACTTGCTTATATTATGTTCTTGTCTATTTCGCTCCATGCGCTCTTATATTATACTTGCTTATGCTATACTTATACTTATTCTTATCTAGTTATACTAAGAAATATGTAAGCTGGGCTTTACCCCGGCCTAACAAGATCACAGGACAATTTTACTACAAGCTCACTCAGCATCGCTGGATAGTGAAGGTAGTCGCTAAGTCCAATGGCGGACGTCGTTGCGCAGTAGTTCTGAACGGCTAGCGCCAACCGGATGACTGAGTTCAGATCGTTTGTCTGAGCAGGTGGTTCTTCCCATAGGTTGCGCTGCAGATTGGTTGAAATAAACTCTGGGCGTCCTTCCAGCATTCTAAGAGTAACAATCGCATACGGCACTATTGCGGGAGCCATTAGCTTGCCCCATTTATACACTTTTGAAATTGTATAAGGTTCTCCTCATTACTATAGCCGAATCTTTCTGTAGCCTGCTCGTAGCTGCGTATGCTACTCTTCTGATGACCCAGAAAAAATGGGCAAATCTCTTGAGAGCGCTTGACGTGCAGAAATTTGTGCGGATGTCAGTTTCGCGCTCACAAATCCCGAGCCAAATAATTGCGTGGTACTATAGGGATAGGGATTGATGGATATCTTTTGTTTCAAGTCATAGTTATTTATTCCATTAATAATATGTGTAGCTATTTCTTTATCAGTTAACTCACCCTTTTTACCCATTGCATACATGTTATAATAAAATTCCTGTGGTGATTCGTTTGCAGCTCTTCGTGTTTTTGATATGGCAATATGTATATCGGCAGCGTTTTCGATGTGCGGAAAATTATTCAAAAAACGTTGAGCAAAATCCGACAAACAATGTACAATGCCATCGATCGTATTGATTTTCTATTGTACTCCAATAATAAGCATTTGATCATCCCACCCATAACTGTTTCCTAGATTTGCGACTCGTTGGATATATCTTTGAGGACTTAGCGGAGTATCCGACGTCGGGTTAAAATCTGGAATGAGTGATAACATTTCTTTATCGTGACCATACACATTAACATTTCTTGCAAACGTTGGATTTTCGGCATAATTATTTTTGCATTCGGCTGCAAATAATCAATAGGTACACGCCTCGGAATATTGTATTGATTATTGTTAAAGATGTTTTCGTTTGTATATCCGTGTAGATTTGACGTAACTTTTGGTTCGTTTGGCATACGTGTATTCACGTATGCATAATGTAGATGAACAGTTGCAACATGATTGCGTCCATATGGCTGAGATGTAGCTACATTTTCATTATGACTTAGATTGGTTTGTTGCTGAGCCGCTGCAACATGTTCGTGTCCATATAACTGATGAATATCATGATTATTGTTGTACACATTTGAATCCATTAAACCGTTTTATTGACGTTGCAACCTCCTTGAATCTCGGACAAGCATACAGCTGTGACGTAGCTGTATTAACGTTGACTAACTGCGAATTAATCGAACCGATTTGATGCCCAGACGAAGCAACAATATCGTTTTGTAAACGCGCGCTTTGTTTGTCGAACAGCGAGACGCTGCAGCATGATCGAACCGATGGTACATAAGCAGCTGTTACGTAGCTACATACTCGTTGGGACGCCCGAAGTAAGCCTTCGTGTTCAAGTTCGTGTTGAGTTCCATTAAACATATTTAAATTTAACAGCTGTGTTTGGGTTGGTTGTACTGGCACGTATGATTTTGTACTCGGCATGGCATAATTTTTCGAATGATCGGGAATAGTCGACGAAACCTGAGACGGATGGAACGAACGCACCTGCAAATCACATACAATCTTTTCTAATTCGGTTATTTTGTTCTGCATCGAACGATTCTGATTTTCTAGGCTTTCATATTCGTCATCACTGCAAATTTCTCGAAAGCGTTGCATTAGCTGCTCTCGATTTCCGGACGTTGACAAGCCCATGCGGCGGTACCTGTCCTGTACGGCCATCTTCGTTGCATAGTTCTTCGGCATTTTTTTTTTCACTAGCGTACGTCGCATTCGTTTTTAAATGTACACTTTACTCTGATCATCCCTTTTCTGAATTGTCACTTGCAAAATAAATCTACAAATTGTTGTCAGGATCTTCAGGCACTGGGGCAGAGCGTTATTTAAGAAAATACATTTCAAGTTCTAATGCTTACTAAAATATTGCTTTATTCACTTGCAGTATCAATGTTAAAATAAAATTATAATCAAGTTCAAAACGTTAGGCAGCCGTCTGCCACCGATCCACATTTGTCAGGCCCGCTTTCCAGAATCCTCTTCCCTCCCTCGTGATGTTATCGATTACCTTTTGTGTCGGGTAATCGCAGAGATGTTAATGTTGGGTGACACGCGATTAATATCGGGTGACACTAGTGAAGGAAGATTAAAAAAAAAAAAAGCCTACTGGAGTATGACGGTAGACTAAGATTGGGGTCTCTCGTCGATATACGTTGTAATGAAATATTTTCAATCGTATAGGAGCCTAAAGAGGGTCTAACGCGACTAGATGTCATAAACATACATTTTGCACAATTAAGGTGCAACTGATTGGTCAAACACCTGCGTTGCAAAGCACTCAAATCCTCTTGCAAAAAGTTTTGAGTGGGATCAGTAAATGAACTGATAAGCTTAACATCATCTGCATACTTGAGACAATGGGAATGGGAAAGGGTGGTAGGTAAATCATTAATAAAAAGAGTGAATAAAAGGGTTCCTAAATGACTACCTTGTGTGACAGAAATTGGCCTCGAAGTAGAAGACCTCAGTAAAACTTTTTGGGTTCTATCTTTCAAATACGAGGAAATCCAATATAATAAGGAGGGTGGGAAACCTATGCATCGAGTTAAAAGATAAGGAGATTATGATTGACAGAGTCAAAAGCTTTACTAAAATCCGTGTAAATAACATCGGATTGACTTTTTTTAAAAATGCATCATTTACCAAAGTGGTAAATTCCAGTAAATTGGTCACAGTGGAACGACCTTGTAAAAACCCATGTTGGGCAGGGGATATAATTGATTTACAGCAATGCTGTAAAGTAGAAACAAGAATCTATTCAAACCATTTAGGAATTGCAGATAACTTTGCAATGCCTCTATAGTTTAAAATGTCAGTGTTGCTACTTTTCTTATGAAGTGTGATCAAGAGATAGAGTAAAAAGCTTAAACAACGGTTCAGCCAGAGAAGAGCAGCACTTCTTAAGGACACACAAAGAAGCTTTTAAAGAATTAATAGAAGAGGTTAGAGCGTCATAAGATATAGTAGGAGTGAAGATATAGTTGGAGGGTATTAGGTTGGAGGAGATAAGGTTGGTAGGGATAAGTTGAATTGAAGGAGGAGAATTCTGGGAAAATTGAACGACCGATATTGGAGTGGGAGCGTTGTAATAAAAACTGTTCTGATACACTCAGAACTGTAGCAGAATGTGGGGGGTTGTGTCGTGAAAAAGAATACTGACATTGCTGAAAAGAAAGCCGAGCTGATAAAAACTAAAAAATCGAGCTTGCAGAAAAAACGTTGTAGGTAAACCATGTTAACAAACTGTGCGACATCGACAAGTGCCTGGATCAAACTTTTGGAAATACATATGTGTATAATTGTGTAGATGACAATATTCGGTTATTTATTAGTTTGTATATTATTTAATGATATAAACTTTAATTGTTATTTATGTGAATAATTGTGTAGTTCCTTTTATCGACTTGCTCGTTCGATTCGCTGCCGCCAACTGTGTCTCTGCTAGTCAAGCGCTGCCAACCTCTTTACCGCATCACAGCTAATAGCCGTGTTGAGCGGTCCTTCTTCACCTGCAGCCTTCCTGATATTGTAGCGCCCATTGCGCTCAACTTTGGTACAAGGTATTCGCTTGCTTACTTCCGTTCTGCTACAAGCTTCTTACGTCGAATTGTCACCAAATCGCCAAGTTTTTAGCCATACTCGATTTTGCGCTCCCTGTCGAAATACTTTTTGTAGACTACTTGGGATTTGATAATCTCGTTTTTGGCATTTTCTTCCATTTACTGCCTTTCGGTATCGAAATGTTCGAGCACTTTCATTCCTAGTATTTCCTAAATGCGATCCGCAGCTACATTGTTCATCTTAACGCCAAATATTAATGAGAATAGCGACCTCTTTGTTGACACGTGAACTGTTCTGTTTATAGCCCTTTGTACTATCGAAACAAACTTCAACCACTTTCCAGACGTGCTTTATGCCATTTTATTTTACATACTGCTAAAATAAAGCCGCAGTATATGCAACTCCACGATCGCTGATGATACGAGCTAGTCTACCAATCAGTGAGCTTTTGGGCCAGACAAATTATGAAAACGCATTCATTGCGAAAATGTATTTTATACTGCTTTCTGGTGGTGTCCATTGGACCATGGTGGTCAACATGCAGCGTTTGAAGCGGTATTGATCCTTTTTCAATGATATGCATACACTCTTCCTATTTCCCAGTTTTTCTGTTGTGTATTACACACTTGACGCAATTGTTACCTTCCAGAACATTACTTTCCAAATACGGTGTGCATCGTCTTCTGAACTGCAATGTATCCCATGTTGTGCGCATGGGTGATCACTTCTCTTTTTCAGCTTTTATCATTACATCTGTTTGCTATGCTCTCTTAATACGCGCTGAGACCCCTGATGACACTAGCATGACAAGTTGAGGGTATCGAATTAGACTGTCCACATGTTTTATCATGTTTATCATCATTATGTTGTGTTTGTGAAAGTCTACACAGACTCGATTCGTACTATCTTTTTTTTCACTTCCACACTGCGGCTTGTTCTTATAATTCCAACGTTGAGCCACTCGTCAATCTACATGTTTAAAGCCTCCGTGTCACCGACAGCTATACGGCTTGGTGCTTGTCGATAAGGGACGCTGCTTCCGTCTAGCACAATATTCAGCTTGGCTGGACACTTCGTAACTGTTTCAACTGGATTGTACCTCTTAATTAAGTCCTGCACCACATGTTTAAACTGCGAAGTAATATTAGCATCAGTATTTGTTTCGACAACTTTGTATATACTTTTTTTTTCATGTTGTGAGTTATCTCTACCAAAAGTCAAAGCCTGCAGACGTCGCTAACATTTTTTCTGCTTAAAGCTGAAAAAATCTGTTGAATATGCTTGGTTAACTTTCGTTAGGAAAGATCCCACTTCATAAAAAAGATAGCAAGACTGACAAGCTTCAGAGGCATTGCAAAGAACGAATTCGTGTTTCTAGTCTACAGCATTGCTGTAAATCTATTATTTCATCCGCCCAACATGGCTTTGTGCAGGGTTGCTTTACTGTGAGGAACTAACCCTCTGGTCAGTTTGTGCGTAGCTATTGATGCTGCCAGTTTTACTTTGTTGGCAAACAACTCAATGGCATCATCAATGTCTGCTATAACAGATGTCAATGGGAAATGCACCAGGCTTGACTTGACCATGATCAAACGGGCAGCTTCGTGGATAAGCCATCCGCGTTCCACACCAAGATGCGTAATAGCACTTGCTGCGCTTGGCGCACAATAAGAAAATTAATTATATGCCCTGCTGCTGTGTCTGTTGCTGCTGTTAATTCAGGATCATAATCTCCATTTGCTTTTCTTGTAACAAACGAAGAGAACTAATACTGTCATTTTGTGAACTGTCTATGGCTTTAATATTACTATCTTCCGTTACTGGATTCGGTGCTGTATCAATATTGCTTCTAACGCGGCTATAGCTTCTTCCAAATATATTCATATATTTCTATGAGTCCATCCAGTTGACTACACACCGAAAGACATCTGAATTTGCGGTATAGAGTCGTATGACTCCGGCTAATGTAGTCCTAGCCTCGACCTTGCTAGCATCTGTAATATCGCTGATGCATTGCATAAATCCTATCTATCTCATCTGTATACGAATTAATTGCAAATCGGGATGGTGTCGTGTAATTTGAAAATTCAATCTAGTGGAATTATCCACTAATGTTATGGTCTTGGACATTGGTGGCCAAAATTAGCACAACGTTACCAGTACTACTTTGCATTCTGCGCTCATATTTGGAGAACAGACAGTTTTCGGTTCGCTTTCACTCAGTGGTCTCGGAGAAAAATCATGTGGAAGCTGTTGAACCACAATTAAGTGTTTTGGGCTTGATACTCTACTGTTTGTACAGCGCAGTTATTCCGCAATATGATGCTGCCAACGGTATCCAAGAATACAGCTATTCTTATCATTAATTTCTGGACATAACGTTAGGTCGCAGACTAACATTTACCAATTACATTTCAGTCAACAGCTGCGGTGGCTAAGCGCGTCTCAGGGCACGTAGTAAGCTTCCTCTGAGCAAGAAGGTTACAACTTATAGGAAAATTGCAACCAGATGGCAATATGGCTGCCAAATCTGGGGACAAGCTTGTGACAGACATATCAAACAAATTCAGGTATCCCAAAACAAAATAGCGAGAATATCATAATCGCTCTATCGATATCTAGTAGCTTAGAAGTGAAATTTTTCGCGCTCTGTTTAAATTAACATTTTATCCTTTTTTACCTACTTCTAAAACTTTATAAAATTGTGCTTCAGATTTATTTTGTCTTTCCGCGCACTTTGTGACATTTTAATACGTTGAAAACTGTTCTTGTAAGTTATTATTTACATTTTTTCCCACGGCAACGACAGTAATTGCTTCTCTATTTTCATTTCGCTTTCGCGCTTTGCATTGCGTTCCTATCAACTTGCATTTTGTTGTTGTAGCATTGTTTGTTTACTTTTCCTTTATTTCTTTTATTGAGTAAATTTTTCTTCTTTAATCTTTCTACTAACACTCATTATGTCTTGCTTTTATTATTTTTATTTATTTATTGTTGGTTGTGTGATAATATGCACTCTGAGTGCGCTGGTTTATCTGGACGCGACTGTGATAAAATTAATAAACTCAGTTCCGCCTCGGCTAAACCA
Organism: Hirtodrosophila trivittata; assembly: GCA_035045065.1. Classification (NCBI taxonomy): domain Eukaryota; kingdom Metazoa; phylum Arthropoda; class Insecta; order Diptera; family Drosophilidae; genus Hirtodrosophila; species Hirtodrosophila trivittata. Next base: position 51,993 of record JAWNNK010000064.1, read on the forward strand.
AAAGGCGGCATTCGATGGGCGTGCCCATCTTGCTATGTTATGCAGCGCGACTTCAGCAAGATGTACAATATGGTACGCAATCAGTTAATTAAAATGAGCAAAATAGCAAAACGACTGGCAAGCGATTTTGACTCAAACGTTGAATTGCTTAGTCAATTCAAATTTGAGCCGCGTCGTACGGAAGCAGCTGAGCTTTTGACTGTGCCCGTACCTATTCCTATTTCTCCGTCCCCCACCCTAAATTCCTCTCCTAACATATTAGACATTTCCCCTATACTTTATCTGTCTCCTTCTCCCAGGATCTTTCCCAACTCCACTCCGCTATTTACGCCTGTTGCGGCACCCACTGCTCCAGTAGTTGATCCATCACCATCTACTGGAGCTGTGGCGAAAGCTACAAGATATAAAAATAAGCACTCCCCTATCCCAGCTCCTTCTAAAGGAGTTAGTCCCCCTTCTGTACTCCCTACTCTATCTGTCATTGCTCCTCGTAGACAAGTTTTTGTGTCTAGACTATCGAATGATACAACTTGCGAGTCGATAGTTAGATATATAGCTAGTAGATCTTCTGCTAAAGTATCGGTTACCAAATTTAACATCTCTACTCCTAGAGAAATCTCTTCTTTTAAAATTAACGTATCTTCAGATTTCTTTAACACTATATGTGAGTCTAATTTCTAGCCTCCACACATGATTGTTCATGAGTTTAGGCCAAAGAAACGAGCGCAACCTTCACCTTTAGTTCTTCCTACTAACATAGCAAAAAACTAACACTTTCCATAACGTATCAGAATTTTAGAGGGCTTAACTCTAAACTTAATAGGCTTTTTGTAAACAGCTTTTCGTTTGATGCTAACATTATTATCTTTACTGAAACCTGGCTTAGGCCCGAAATTTCAGATTTTTCATTATTTTGCAATAAATACACATCTTTTAGATGCGATCGCTTGTCGCGTATAGGAGGTGGTGTCCTTATTGCTGTGGACTCTGATCTTCTATCAGAATCTATTTTTTCTCCTTGCCAAACTAACATTGAATTGATTGCCGTTAAAATGATATATAAAAATGTTTCTATATATATAACGTGCTCCTTTTTTCCCGCACAGTCCGATTTATCTGTATACCTAGAGCTTATTTCTGCTATTGAGTCCATTTCGTCACTACTTTCTAGTAGTGATTACGTCTTTGTATTTGGTGACTTTAATTTGCCGGATGTGGTACGCTCTGATTCTCCGAATGTTTTGATGCCATCCACATCTCACGAATTTATCAATTCGCTTTTAGAGATGTCTCTCTCTCTTAAAATTATACGGTTCGAAACTGTAATGGTCGTCGTCTTGACCTTATTTTTATTTTTGCATCGGATCCTTTCTCTAGTCCTGTAGTACAAACTTGTCCTTTAGTTGTTCCCGAAGACCCCTATAATCCTACTTTAGACTTAGTTTTCGAACTGCATATAAGCATATTTGTTCTATTAACCCGGTCGTTAAATCATGCTGTTTTCGTAAAACATATTTTATAAAACTTAATTCATTAATTTTAGAAACAAACTGGTCGTAACTGTACTCTTGTACTGACATTAACAGAGCTACTTCAATCTTTTATAATATTATAAAATCACATTTTGACCAATGCGTTCCAGATGAGCTTCCCAGGAGAACTAATAGACCTACTTGGTTCTCTAAAGAATTAGCAATGCTTAAAAATGTGAAGACTAGATATTATAAAAGATTTAAGAGTTCGAACAATCCTTCAGATTTTTCTCGTTATGTTATCGCCAGAACAAATTTTGTTGTTTGTAATTCGCGCTGTTACAATAACTACCTAATTTGTTGTCGTTTGCAATTTGCACAGAATCATAGGCAGTTCTACCACTTTGTCAATACTAAACGAAAAACTTCCTTACTGCTCATCTGTTTCTTATGAAGACATGAAAGCAAATACTGATCAGGCTTCAGCCAATCTTTTTGCAGAATTCTTCCAAACTACTAAATTAAATTAAAAATTAAATTATTTGAATTGTCTGTTAACTAGTACTCTTTCCCAACCATTTGGAAGGAATCATTTATAATTCCTCTCCACAAACATAATTCAAAGTCTGATGTTAAAAACTGTAGGGGTACACTCATGTAGCTCTATCATTTCACCCTGCCAACATGGTCTTGTGAAATCGAAATCAACTACCACTAACTTAATTGAGCTTACCTCCCTTGTTATTAAAGGTTTTTAGAACAAAAAGCAAACTGACGTAATTTACACAGATTTCAGCAAGACTTTCGATCCCGTTAACCACTATCTCTTGCTTAAAAAACTTAATACTATCGGATTTCCACACAGCCTTCTTATGTGGATTTTCGAATATCTGTCTTGTAGAACCCAAAAAGTTATTTTTAAATCCTCACTGTCTAAGCCTGACTTTGTTACCCCTGGTGTACCCTAGGGTAGCTACCTTGTGCCTTTAGTTTTTAATTTATTTATTAACGATCTCCCGTCTATTTTTCTTAACTCCTATGTACTAATGTACGCCGATGATGTGAAGCTGTGCTTATCATATAATGACAACAACCCTCATTATTTATTGCAATCGGACCTGGAACTTGGAACTTGTTGTTTCTGAATTGCTCTAAATGTAAGGTTATGTCATTCTATAGAAGTACGCCTCACACATTTAATTACATGCTCGACCGGGTTTTTCTTGAGAGATTAGACTGTGTCACCGATTTGGGAATTTTTCTCGATCATAGACTAAAATTTGACAAACATATCGCGCTTACAGTCAACAAGGCGACTCAATCTCTTGGATTTATCAAACGATGGTCTAAGGAATTCGACGACCCTTATGCGACTAAGCTGCTATATACTTCTCTTGTTCGGCCTATTGTGGAATACGGATCTTGTGTGTGGTCTCCTCAATATTCGGTACACCAAGACAGAATTGAGTCTGTTCAAAAGAAGTTTCTTCTTTTTGCTCTTCGCGGCTTTAACTGGGTTCCAGGTACTGATTTGCCTTCATACCACAGTAGATTGCAATTTATTAACCTCCCATCTCTTACTAACCGTCGCATGATGCTGGGAGTTCAATTTTTAAATAAATTAATAATTGGCAAAATTAACTCATCTCTGCTATTGAGCCAAATTAACTTTTCTGTACCTTTGAGACGTACTCGTAACTTTACACCGATTTCTCTAAATACTTGTAATACTAACTATTCTCTGCATGAACCTTTTGGAGTGTTGACTATAACAGACATTTTCGAGTCTTCAACTCAGAGTCCTCTTTTGATACGATTAAGAACCATATCCTTAACTTTTAAGCACGTAGTAACTAGCACTAATTTGCGTTGCTAATCATAGTAATCTGATTGGGTTTTTCTGGGGTTTTCCCAATCCTCGCAACAAATGTTGGACCATTTAATATTCTTATTTTGATAACTTAACCCCAGATATTAACTTAAATTTTTTACTTAAATATTTAATTTTAAATTTAAATTATACTTTTTCAGTTTTAATTTATATTTAAAATTGTTACTTTCAAATTTTGGTCGACTGTTAATAGTTGACTTTAAATAAATAAATAAATAAATAAATAAAAATAAATAAATAAAAAATGATAACAGGCTGCGAATGGTATATAAGAAATAAGATGCTGCACAGAGATCTGAAACTGACCACTGTCTTGCAGCAAATAAACTTCCAGTACAGCCGATATAGTTCTAGGCTCGAGTTACACAGACACCGTCTGGCCAATAACCTGGCAACAGTATGCACACAGCGCAGAATAAAGAGGCGACAGCCAAGAGACATACTGCTACGCACAACAAGGGTGAGAGGAGTTAGTTAAAATAAGAAACACTAAAGTTAATATAATATTAATATTTACTATTATAATTAATAGAAAAATAGGTGAAAAAGAAAGATATATATGTTATATAGTTTCTTTTTGTCTATTGTTGTAACAATACACAAATGGCTTAGAAAATAAGTGTAACAGAATTCTTTAAGCTCCAGTGACCTCAAACAATATACATATATTACAACTCCACTTGGTGGGTTCAATATAAGTGTATATTTTTAAGCGTCTTAGGTCACTACTATTATCTAAAAGATCTGGGACAAGATTATTGTTACAGTTGTGCAGTCTATGTCATCCATAATTAAAATATACGCCACATAGACTTGTATGTGGAAGTATATGTTATAACGTATTAACACAATGTACTGTAATAAAATAGATAATTTATGACCACTTGTGTCATATGCGTGTCAATATTACGGTGTGACCCAGGTACGCACATTTACTCCAAATATGACCGGACCCTATCAACGAGTTGCATGTTGGTCGGGTAAAAGCTGTGATAAGAATAAAATGCGAAAAGGATTGTTTAAGGCATAATCAGTGGTGCATATATGAAGACATAGAGGAAGATAGTTCCTAGTTTGTCTGCAAAGAATAGAGAAATTAAGGCGGCTGAGTGGAACAATCTATGTAAGTACGCTCTCTGTTAAGTATAAAAAAGTAGAATTTGTAAAAATAAAATCTTCGAATAAAATACTTCGAATTGCTTACTAATGAACAGTGTATTCAATACACTTATGTAAGTATGTGTATAGTATGTATGTTGCGCGTAGAATAATTATATTATGAGTATAATATAAATGGATATGTGATACATAAGCTGTATTCATATTTTCAACATGAACTAAATAAAGTATATATAACTGGGGGTGTTCAAAATAAATAAAAAAAAAAAGCTAAAATTCAAAAATCGTAATTATATTAGATTTGTATAAAAAGTTAAAATAATACGTTTTCCTTAATTTTCATTGAAAATAAAGTTTTTAGATAAAAGTAAGCTTCATAATTATCACTTTATGTATTAAAATTTATTGGTTGGTTTCTGAAAATCACATTATTTTTTTGTCGATATTCCGATTAATTCCTGTCATTGTTCAACTTACTGATTCGAATCTTTTATATTATTTTCTACTTTATCCTTAATTTTAGAATATATTACTCTCTGACAGCTATTAAGTTTTTATATATAGTCATGTTCGTTGTTAAAAGTCGTATTTTTATCAAATAAGTGTGGTCTTCCATAGAAAATCGCAAATGGAGTGGTTTTGGTTGTCCAATGAATAGCATTATTGTATTTAATTAATGTTTCGGTAAGAATATCGTTATGATCGCACTCCAGTTTTTCTTCTTTTTTCTTATTTGTCATAATGTGATAAATTTCTGTTAGAGAAAAGTTCAACCTTTCTACTGGTGAATTGCTAGAGGATTGTTGAGAAGAAGTGGTGAGAATTTAAATATTGTATTGTTGGCTGAAATCCTTAAATATCCTTCCTGCAAACTCTGCGCCTTGATCGCATTATTATTATTATTTGTATGATAATATTGTATTTCTTTATTGAATTCTTCTATATTTGCTATGTTTATAAAGATTTGTAGGTATGAAATATTGTTTAAGTACATCTTGAACAATGTCGAAAACATTGACATACACTTTGTTTGGTTTAAAAATACCTCTAAATATTTTCGTAAGTTTTTTATTATCAAACGAACTTTCTGTTATCACTCTCCTTATTTTATTTTTGAAAGGGATTGAGGTTATTATTTGATAAATTGTGTCGTTTCTAAATACAATATTATATTCGTTAATTGGTTTGTTTAAAGCTAATATCGTGTTGGTCTTTTCATTACTGGTATTTGGCATAGAGGTATTAAATTAGACTTCCGCTGTAATGCGACTAAATGTCCTTCTTATATGAGATTTTATAATATTATTCTAATAACTGCAGTTTCCATCGAACTAATTGTGTTCTTTGAAATTCATTTTACCAGTACAGATAAGGGCGGGAGTATTTTGTAGCCCATATTGTGGCTAACATCTCTTTTTCAATGGTTGAATACTTTAATTCGGTATCTGTGAGTGTGCGGCTAGCGAATGATACTGGTTTTTCGTTGTTAGGTGTGCCTTGTGATGGTACGGCTGCTATAGCAACATTACTTGCGTCCGTCGTGAGAGTGAAAGGTTTTGAAAAATATGGATATACTATCATTGCTTAATAGGTTTTTACATATGTCAAATGGGGATAAGAACTTTTCGCTAATTTTACCAGAATCTTTACCTTTTACTTGGTGAGTTAAGGGTTTTGTGATCGTCGCAAAATCCTATATAAATTTTCTATAATACCCTAAACGACCCAAAAATGAGTTTATTTTTTTTCTGGTCATTGGAACTGGAAACGATTTAATAGCACTGATATTTTTTGGATTTGGCTTGGAGTTCGTTGTTGTGCTGTATGGCCTGTAGTGCAGTCCTGTTGAAACCTGAAGTCATTCAAACCATTTTCACGAACAATTGGGATCACAAAATCGGTTATCATGGCTTGATAAAAATCGCCTTTTTTGGATCAGCCTCAGCACTGGCTTGTACGGCTTCAATATTTTCTTCGGAACGTCTTGTTCGTTGTCTAGATGAGTGATTAGTATTATTAACATTGCCGGAGCTCATAAATTTTGCGTACAAACGTCTTATGGTGTTGTCACCGAGAGCACTTTAAACTTTATTTTTTTGCACGAAACGCACACTTGGTTTTCACAATTGAGAAGTTATTTAGAATATAAAGCTGAACACTTAACGCGTTTTTTTTGGAGTGAATTGTTCCATAGTAAAAATTATATTTAAATGACGCTTCGAACGCAGTATGACTTATGACGATCTCGCAGCAAATATTACAGGGTTGCCTAATACTTCCAATTTCAAGTGCCTACCCTGTATTAAAGTCTTGAAAATCAAATGTCGTTTCATTGTTTGTCTCTTGAATTAAGTTGACTTCCAAATAATCTTGTTCACTAAACTTTAGTGTTAGTATTTACAATAGGTATAACAAAGGTGATATAAAAGCGACAGTGTTATTGAACGAAGAGAATGTTCAGAAAAAAAGCATGGTAATGAGAGTTATAAAATTAACATAAGATGCGAAAAGGATAATGCAAGGCATAATCAGTGGTGTATCATAGAAGGAGCTAAAAGCGTTATCGATGTCAACTGCATAGTCAAGAAAGGAACAATCTGTTGCAAGGATCAGTTGATTTAGCAAAGCAAAGTTACTGTTGCGAAAACAACGATGTTGCTCAGTAGGAATCGGTGAAAGTAAGAAAGATTGGCTAGATACAAAAAGAGAGATTTCTATGGTAGGATTATAAGGATCTTCAAGTAAATTTAAAGGAATTGACCCTGACATTAGGGTAATGGAGTACCAGGATGTGTACTTGGGTAAGGTGCTGATTCTCTATGTAAGCCCTTGCTTAAATTATTTCAATTGTCTGTTAACTCGTGCTCTTTCCCAACCATTTGGAAGGAATCATTTATAATTCCTCTTTACAAACATGGTTCAAAGTCTGATGTTAAAAACTATAGGGGTATTTCCAAATTATCCGCGATGCCTAAAGTGTTTGAGAGGCTAATAACTTCTCAACTACAACACTCATGTAGCTCTATCATTTTACCCTGCCAACATGGTTTTGTGAAATCGAAATCTACTACCACTAACTTACTTGAGCTTACCTCCCTTGTTATTAAAGGTTTTAGAACAAAAAGCAAACTGACGTAATTTACACAGATTTCAGCAAGACTTTCGATTCCGTTAACCACTATCTCTTGCTTAAAAAACTTAGTACTATCGGATTTCCACACAGCCTTCTTATGTGGATTTTCGAATATCTGTCTTGTAGAACCCAAAAAGTTATTTTTAAATCCTCACTGTCTAAGCCTGACTTTGTTACCTTTGGTGTACCCTAGGGTAGCCACCTTGGGCCTTTACTCTCTAATTTATTTATTAACTATCTCCCGTCTATTTTCTTTCACTCCTATGTACTAATGTACGCCGATGATGTGAAGCTGTGCTTATCATATAATGATTGTTTTTGTGTTTTTTGCTTGGTGTAAATGGAACTTGTTGTTTCTGAATTGCTCTAAATGTAAGGTTATGTCATTTTATAGAAGTACGCCTCACACATTTAATTACATGCTCGACCAGGTTTTTCTTGAGAGATTAGACTGTGTCACCGATTTGGGAATTCTTATCGATCATAGACTAAAATTTGACAAACATATCGAGCTTACAGTCAACAAGGCGACTCAATCTCTTGGATTTATCAAACGATGGTCTAAGGAATTCGACGACCCTTATACGACTAAGCTGCTATATACTTCTCTTGTTCGGCCTATTGTGGAATACGGATCTTGTGTGTGGTCTCCTCAATATTCGCTACACCAAGACAGAATTGAGTCTGTTCAAAGAAGTTTCTTCTTTTTGCTCTTCGTGGCTTTAACTGGGTTCCAGGTACTGATTTGCCTTAATACCACAGTAGAATGCAATTAATTAACCTCCCATCTCTTACTAACCGTCGCATGATGCTGGGAGCTCAATTTTTAAATAAATTAATAATTGGCAAAATTAACTCATCTCTGCTATTGAGCCAAATTAACTTTTCTGTACCTTTGAGACGTACTCGTAACTTTACACCGATTTCTCTAAATACTTGTAATACTAACTATTCTCTGCATGAACCTTTTGGAGTGTTGACTATAACAGACATTTTCGAGTCTTCAACTCAGAGTCCTCTTTTGATACGATTAAGAACCATATCCTTAACTTTTAAGCACGTAGTAACTAGCACTAATTTGCTTTACTAATCATAGTGATCTGATTGGGTTTTTCTGGGTTTTTCCCCAATCCTCGAAACAAATGTTGGATCATTTAATATTCTTATTTTGAACACCCCAGATATTAACTTAAATTTTTTACGTAAATATTTAATTTTAAATTTAAATTATACTTCACTTTTAATATATATTAAAAATTTTAATTTTTGGTCGACTCTTAATAGTTGACATTAAATAAATAAATAAATAATTTATAAAAACAAAATATTAGATTTTATTAAGGTTGTTAGGAATTGAATTTAATTGGTAAAAAGGAAGATCAAATGTACAAATTAAAAAGTCATGCTGAGAGGAGGGAATAAGAAATTGCGCTGCTGAAAAATTACCAAGCTATGCGGGAAAGCTTAAATTACCGAACTCAACAAATCAGTCATTGTCACGCGTTAGAGAAAATACTTCGGTAATACAGCTTAAATTTAAACTTGTGTATCAGAAGCAGGAGGAATATAGGAACTGGTTATAAAAAAAAACTATTCCAACATCGGCGGATGACTGCAACGGAAATTAAAACGCCATCACCATTGCGAGTTAACCGGTCATATCTTAATATTATAAAATTATTTGACCGAATTTCACAACCAGACATGGTTTTGTTTAAGCAAGCCCCATAAAAAGCAATAATATCTGACTCAAATAAAGTACTATTCAGATAAAAGTGTTGTAGCTTAGTAACAAAACCTCTAACATTCTGATATTGAATAGTAACATAATCAACAAATATCTTAGCTCTTCTTTGAGACATTAGTTGCAGGTATATTAGTAGGAGGTGATATAGGTGGACGCTGCCTTCGTTTTTTTTGGCTTAAACTCATGAAAAATCATATGAGGAGACCAGAAGTTAGAATCGCATATAGTATCAAAGAAATCTGAAGAAACATTAATTTTAAAGTATGTGATTTCTCTAGGAGCAGAGTACTTAAAATTAGTAACAGATATATTAGCAGAAGATCTGCAAGCTATATATGAAACTATAGATTCGTTAGTTGTGTCAGCAGATAATCTTGACACAAAACCTTGCCTACGAGGAACGATATCAGAGAGAGTAGAAAGAGTAATAAGTGGGACGGAGCCAGGATGTCTTCTCTTACGGCGAGTTGCTTTCGCTGCGGCACTAGTAGATGGTATAGGATCAACTACTGGAGCTATGGGTGCCGTGACTCGCGTATGTTGGGGAGACAGGAAAATTACTAAGAGAAGGAGATTGAGAAAGTATAGGGGAAATATCTAATATGTTAGGTGTGGAATTAAGGGCGGAAAAAGAGACACGGGCACAGTGAAAAGGTCGCGTACCGTATGGTATATCTTGCTAAAATCAGCCTGTATTACATTACATGATGGGCACGCCCATCGAATGCCCCCTTAAGTTTTAACAGTGGCGGCATTGTGTTTGTTTATTTTATCACAATCACGCTCAGAAAAACCAGCGCACTCAAAACACCAAACAAAATTCCGGTTGAGCGGACTCAGACGCTTTGAGTGAGTTTTTAATTTAATGAGAATAGGAAAGCTAAGAATCACTCAAAAATGAGTCAAAGAAAAAGAAAAGTAATAAACAAACAAGGATTACAAAAAGAATAGCGATGGAGAGAAATCAAACCGCATAGCGAAAAACCGAATACAAGGGTGAAGCACCACATTCGATCTATAAAATCAACAACAACACAGCATAGACACCGGGTTGAATGATGCACTAAACATGAACTTAAAAACAAAAACAAACACTGCACAGACGCCGCCTTGGGAAAAAAAGTGTAAATAAAAACTTTCGGGTACAGATTTAATGGTTTGATATAATCGCAAAGACCGCATAAGAGAAAAATGGGACAGAAAGACAGCCTATAGAATTTTAGCATTAGGCAGGAATCAGAAAATGTTAATGTTTCAAAGTATTGTCCGTCGAAAGCGACTACTTTATCCCATCTCTCTGGTAATTTTCGAATACCATCTTTAAAAATTGAGTCCTCTCTGGCCTCGATCCAATTATCGACCCATTTTTTGATTTCTTCAAAAGAGCCGAACCTGTGGCCGCCCAAATCGTTTTACATCCGTCGAAAAAGTCAGTGGTCGGAAGAAGCAAGGTCTGGAGAATACGGCGGATGGAGTAACTACTCCCATTTCAGCGTTTTCAGGTAATTTTTGACCTTTATAGCAACTTGGGGCCGAGCGTTGTCATGTTGCAAAATCATCTTGTCATACCTTACCGCCATTTCTGGCCGTTTTTCATACAATGCACTGCTCGAACGCATTAGTTATAGTCGATAACGATCCACATTAATGGTTTTGCTTGGATTTAGCAGCTTATAGTAGATCACACCCGTCTGGTCCCCGCATATGCAAAGCATGACCTTTAAACCGTAGATGTTTTGCTTTGGTGTCGATGTAGACAATGATTGGGCGGGTTCACCAGGCTTGGCATAATATGTTTTCTTCTTGGGATTATCGTAATATATTCACTTTTCATATCCAGTCACGATCCGGTGCAAAAATCCCTTCCTTTGATGTCTTTCAAGAAGCACTTCTGAAGTACAAAATCGCATTTCGACATCTCTCGGCTTCAACTCGTAAAAATAAATCCCAATTGTTTTAACCGAAAGGAAATTGCTCCCAACGATTCTGCGAGATCAGTTTGCAACCAATGTTGATACAATATAGCCTCCAAATCCTCATCTTCAATCTTTATCGGTTGGCCAGGACACTCTTTGTCTTCAACGCTAAAATCACCACTTTTGAAGCTACGAAACCACTCTCTATATGACTTATCGGTTGGAGCACATTCACCATAAACTTCCAGGAGCATTCAATGGGCTTCAACTGCGCTTTTCTTCCTATTAAAAAATAAAATCAAAACTTCCCGCAAATGTTGTTTATTTAACACAAATTCAGACAATTTCGAAGAGGCAAAAAACAATGTTGTGGTCAGTAAACAGACGCTGATTCACACTAATTATTATTGACAGATGTCAAACCTTTCCAATGGAATATGTGCATACTTCCAAGATTGGCCACAACTTACAGGTGGAGCCATCTTTTGTTGGGATTAAATTATTTGTTTTCGATCCTGTCGTATCATATTCTTTTGAGCGAAATATATTTATATTTCTTTTAATGACTATTCAAAAGATTCTCGAAGATTGGTCGGTAGCATTGATTTCCTAATTGACCCCTGGTTCTTGTTAAAAATTAATAAAGGCAAATATCTGCAAAAAAATATTTTTTTTAAACTAAGGTTCCGATTCTTCAGCTATTCTAAATAATGTCAACTTTATCTCACAAACTTTGTAAAAGACCATTCTTCACAGAGATGTGGAGCTCGAACATAAGAGTAGGTTTATCTCTCTTGTCCGCGCAATGCAAGAGAGTTTCCATAATCTCTTCCCAATCAAGGCTGGCTCCTGACTCGATGAAGTCTTCATTTGCCTTTTCTTCGATTTTATTTTTGATTGCTCTTAAAAGTATTTGGTCGTATGGCGTTTTACTAGTTCTTCTAATCAGCGCTAATAAAAAGTCAATAGCTCTGAATATGTAATGTTGTAGTCCTTGGTCCATGAATCGCACAGAAACACAGAGCTACCTGCCACTATTTGGAACGTGTTCCAACGATACATTCCAATGATTTGAACATGTACTGTTGTTTACCAACGACAGGTAACGAATAAATAAGTATATATATATATATATATATATATAGTGTTGAATATCACTTATTTACACTTATTTACACTGGAATAATATGTAGGAATACGGTCACGCCAGTTACCAATATATGACTTGAATATTGGTGTCGATTTTGATATTTCATCAGATAACAACAAAACTTTATAGGCCATTTTTTAAATTAAATTTTAATTATTTTCTTTGTTTCTTTATTTTAAAAATTTTCGTCTATGTGGTCTCAGGATTTCAAGTCAACTGCCGGCCACTGAGATGATGCTCGCACTTGATATTTGAAGTTTTGCTGCAGCAAAACAATACGGACACCCACACAAACAATTGTAAAAGCGAGCGCCAAAATTCTTTGGCAAAGTAATTGCAATACAATCAAACTCTGCACTGACGCACACAAAAATTAAATATTTTAAATTGAAAAGCTATACGCACAATTGATACAACTTTACACTTATGTTACCAACCTTTATTAAAAGTCATAAAAGTTAAGTACGAATAATAATTTTCATGCGTAAAAATCCACAAATATTTGAAAATTAGGCATAGAGTATATAATACACATCATAAAGGCAACGAGTTATCAAAATAATTCGTTACCTTATTATAAATATATAATTGTCTATGTTTATTAATGGGTTAAAGGTTTTTCGTATTCGGGTATACCTGACTTCATCTCTTTCGCGTTAGGGTCCGTTTTGGAATTTTTTTCTGTTTTATTTGCGACTTCTGTTTAATTCATTTAAGTCCATTCATTGCCTAAAGTAAGGTACTGTTGAGCAAAAGTTAATAACAACAATAAAATTTTGCTACTTACTTAATTTACAGGTATTATGTATCTTTCCTGAAGCAAAAATTGGGATTGTTTGATGGAAAATTAAAGCAATACGCTCAATGGTGTTTCGATAACTGTAAATGCATGAAAGTATCCACAAGACTACAACCGCCTTCAAGTGTGGAAGTTGCAGTAAGTATTTTGAACTATGTTAAATAATTTATCATAACTTTGTTAATTTATATTGGAGGAAATCAAACATTCAGGCCATGGTACTCTTATTATTGGTAGCATGTAAAATGATAATGCATGGGCCATTTGACGATGTCTGTGGCGTGTGAATTTCGCCCATATGCTTTTAGCCGTCTCCGCCTGCTGTTGTTTCCCGCAGGCATCCTTTTATTTATCTTCGTTTAAGAGTGTTGTCTTCGTTAATGGGCACCTGGTTTTCGATGATTATAACCATGACACGGATGTTTCAAATATACAAAGCTCACTTCCCTTTTGACTTAATCTAGCGCAAGCTCGTGCGGAAGGAATATAAAAAGCTTTACCACCTTCGAGATCTTCTCTGGGCAACGCTTAGCTGAGTTGAACAACACCTTGACTTCGACCTCAATGGCAGTCAGCTTATCCTGCGTGGGTTTAGCGTTACCAACTCTTTGTACCCGGCCTTCGCGGCTGCCTCCCAAGTGTCTGTGGTGGAATGAACACCCATTCTAAGCCTCGCTTTGCCGCGTGGAGGCTTTGTCGCTGTACATCCAACGAATGAAACTGTCCAACTACCAATTAAAAAGAAGGCAAGAAGTAGTCAGTCATAGGATCGATACAATCAAAATGAGCGGTACGCTATGATAGGTGGTCTACCACGAATATACCAATATACCATATACCATACACCAAAAAAAGCGAGCTTGTCGCAATTTATCGCATGGGTTTTTGCTTGTACTTGAGGTTCGTTAGTACTTTTAGTAATTTAATCAATTTTTGACTATCTTGGAATACGTGGTAGTACAAGTAGTTAGTCACACAACTTTAGGCTATCATGCTGCTCGCTTCACGCGTGTGATAAGCCAGATGTGATGCCTATCTAAAGAAATAGCTAATCTCCAGCATGTAAGTTTCCCAACTATAGATTGCAAAGCAAGAAACTCACAATTGAATGGGATTGAAAACATTCCAAATCCGTGAGCAATCCAAATTTGCAGCATTTGGCGGATTGGTTATTTGAGCTAGTGGATGCCGCTAACTAGAGCCCAGTAACTAATAAAGGTTGAACCCGCAGAGTGGCACTAAACACATGTGCGGCAACTTTAAGGGCATGTCTTTAGCATCCAGGTGGGGAGTAGTGAAATTTAACCGAATGTGCGCGCAGTGTCTCAAAAAGCACAAAGCATCATGGTGGATCAAAAAGTCCCACCTTGTAAATCGTTGCAATGAGAAGCACAATACTCTTCTCCATGTATACTAGAGTTCACCAGCAACGAGTGTTCTCAATCTCAAGAGGTAGAAACCTTCTTCAGAATCCTTCCAGTAACGCTGCATAGAAAGAAATCAATCGACGTTTATGCCTTTATGGATGACGGATCGACACTGATACTAATGAAAGATATCCTGACCGACGAACTAGCCGAACAGGGCGTCGCAGGCCCACTCTGTAAAGCATTGACTGAAGAAGTAAGAAGACGTGAACACCAATCAAGGAAGCTAAATTTAAAGATCTCAAAGCAGTGCCGAGGAGCCAAAGTGTTCCAACTTAAGGACTTACACACAGTCAAAAATCTGGGCATGTCTGCTGAGACAATGCATGCAGAGCAAACAAAACTTAAATATCCGCATCTCAAGAAACTACCTTTACCAAGCTATGTGAAAGCAGTCCCTCAAATCATAATTGGAGTCAATAGCCCAAATCTCCTCTCTTCGTTTAAAGTGCGTGAGGGAAAATGGCAGCAGCCAATTGCCGCAAAGACGAGATTAGGATGAGCCGTGCTCGGAGGGTCAAGCAGGTCAGATGGTAGATTCAACCTTCACAGATGTCAATGTGACCAGGACCTACACGAGCTGGTGAAGAAGTGCATGCTGTCTGAGGAACGTGTACCCCAGAACCCCATTACAACGTTAGAAGAAAAGCGAGCCGTGCAGATTCTAGAAAAATCAACTAGACGCGACGTTGATAAGTACACCGTGGGACTACTATGGAAGGATGATCATCGCCAGTTCCCCGACAGCTTGCCTACGGCAATGAAAAGACTAGCATGTCTACAAAGAAAAATGGCTGGTGACTCTCAGCTCGCCGCCGAACTAAATAAACAGATGAATAATCTCATCGATAAAGGCTACGTCAAAAAACTGAGTGAAAGCGCCGTGGTAGCCACCAAAAAAAATGTATGGTATCTGCCGATATTCACCGTACGCAACACACATAAGCCTGACAGAGTGCGATTAGTGTGGGACGCCGCCGCTAAGTCATCAGGATCCTCACTAAACGACTACTTATTGAAAGGACCAGTTTTGTGTTGCATCCAAAGCAATCACCAACTACCACTATGTGGCAAATACATGACTCTAGCAATGCTGTAGGGAAAGCTATCACCCTAGCAAAAGAAATCCGAGAAGTTCACGCACGTGGTGGCTTTCACATGCGTAAATGGTGTTCAAACTCAAAATAAGTCTTGTCTGCGCTTGACGAGATATCTAGCCAAGATGAGAAGAACTTTTGCAACAGTAAAGAGCTACACGCACAGGCAAAAATATTGGGTATGCAATGGAACCCAAACCAAGACGCATTCACATATGGCCAACATTGTGCTAAAGACTTTCAAATACAGCTTCATGTATTTGTGGATGCTGGAGAAGATGCTTATGCTGCGGAAGCGTATTTTCTTTGACTTGTTTCAGCTAAGTCCAAGGGAGCCCTTTTGGCTATCCATTCCGCAACTTGAAGTTCTGGCAGCGGTCACCGGGGCTTGACTACTTAGGAGCATAAAAAACCGGCATGAGATTGAAGTCAAGCAGAGTCAGCTATGGGCGAACTCAAAACCATCCTTGCATGACTTAAAGGGGATCCTCGTCGTTGTCAACCATATTTTATGTGCTGAATTGCCGAAATCACTGAGCTCACGAAGCTCAACGATTGGAGATGGGTGCCAAGCAACTTAAACGTAGCAGATATTGCCACGAAACCTCAACGTGGGTCTGATGCTTACAAGCAATGGTTTGACGGCCTCAATTTTCTGAAATTGCTGGCCTCAGCCTGACCGGCAAAAAACATCGACAACATAATAGTCAGTTCCTGTTCCTGCATATATGAGAGGAATTTGCACGAGTCAACTACGGGTATTACTCAGACTTGAACCGGATGTCACAAGCAGTCGTATATTGGCTTATCTACAAGAATAACAACTTAATAACCTACATAAAAAAAGTGGGGCAACACCTTTGTGGGTGGTTGTGAACGCCAAAAGATTCATCACCGGACCACGCAACTGGAATATTTTGTAGTCGAGTACATAGGCATGTTTGCGGAGTAGATCGCCCTGTAGCTTCAACTCTACCCAGACGACTATGGCGCGATGTGTCATTCGGTCACGAAGCTGACGGTGCGTCCCTATCACGAAAAGTATTTTTAACTATATATATATAAGCCAAGCCAGAACTATCGCACCATACATATATTTTAATGTACTTATGTTGTAGATCATCTTAGATAGATAAGATAGATAGATAAGTTGGCTGAATAGCAGATCACCACAAAGTTCGAGGCGCTCGCGATTGCTGCTTCAACGGTGTAACTCATGTTTTCCCTGCGATGAGTGAAACAGATACGGTATCATTTGATTTTACCAATCTATTGTAGACGACTGCGGAGAATGCCTTGATGGATGTATCTGAAAATCCATGCAGTTCGATGTGACAAATCCCTATTGCTGACGCTGACAAATCGTGGAAGACGAAATTCGTGGAGTACATTGAGAGGAAGCCGAGATCGAGTAGCTACAATTCTTTAAATAGAATTTAAATTGCACCACCACTGGCGACAAAATACCCAACGGGTCAAAGATGTGTGCCACTTCCAACAGCAATTATCGTTTGGTGCTATCTGGATTCGATGAAAGACACACGTTGTACGTTGGATCCCAGTGAATGCCAAGAAATTTTGATGTAGAATTAAATCTCTTGGCTTGACCGTTAGTTGTAGTGAGATTTTCGGAAGAAACGTGTGATGAGTAGGAAACCCACTTGCCAAGCTCTATGCTTGCACGTTCCATTAGCTAAATCATCCCGCTTGCGAATGAGCTCCTCCTCTGTGTATGCTCCCGTGAGTACGTCGTCCATGAAGAATTGTTCCTTTATGATTTTTGTTGAGTTGTTGAGACATGCCCCGAGTTGATGGTCGTGAGCTAATTGGTCTAGAACCCTCACAGCCAAAAATGGTGCCTACAAGTGCATCTTCTCGCCACCGATACGCTGGTAACTACAATTACTGGCAGACACCCAGATCTGTCGATACATTTTTACTATATCTGCGGAAAACCACCCATCATTTTAAATAACTGGATGATGTGTCAAATAAAAGCATGGCTCCTTGTCAATGTCTTCTGAAGATAGTTCTCGCAGATGACCCAAATTAAGATAATCCCGCGTAAACTCTACATATTATGAGTGTAGACCGGGGTCCTGCTTCAGGCGGCGTTCAAGACCACTCTTGCGACGGCTCCCTGTAGTGTGTCTGAAAACTGCAGATTTGGCGATGTAACGATGTAACGCCCATTGGAGTCTCGAGTGTGTGTTCTCATGAAGTGTTGCTCAACTTCATCGTCCTGATTTCCGATTAAATTTCTTGTCGACATCCACCAGCTCCCGTCGAACTGATGCATCAATGTCAATAGCCGTATGCAATGTTGTTGCAAATAATGAGCTGCAAGTCACAATTTTATTTATTTATTTAAGTCAACTAAAAGCAGCTGACTACGAAATTAAATTTAAAACAAATAAAGGATTTAAATTAAAAAATTGAAATAGGAATTCAAACTCAAAATAAATATAAAATATTTAAAATTTAAATTTAAATCCAAATCTGGGGAATAAAAATATACAATAAGAAAATTGATTTATTTTAAATCGATCCAACATTTGTTACAATGAAAACCCCAATCAGATCAGTATATTAGTATGTTAGTGTAAAATATATTACTTTCGTATATACTAAAAGGAAAGCAGAGTATATAAGTTAAATTCTTTTCTTTTTATTTTAATGAAAAAATTAACTTTTTATTAAGTCCACTGGACTGTTCTTGTTGGTTACAATTTTTAGACTAATTAACCTAAGCTAACCAAAACCCTGAGAGAGCTGTGTGTGTTGACAGCGACGTTGACAGAAGCAGCAGCGTCAATAGCAGTTGTATCGGCAACTCTGGAGCGCTTGCATTATTGCCCAATATGGTTGCTGCACATTGTTGCCGTATGTTGTTGCAGTTGCAGTTTTGAATGTTTTCATTCTTAACTTATATATTGCCTGTAATCAGTTTATGTAGAAAAACAGCATAAAAAGTTTTTCTACGATTAATTAGTGAAAGATGATTAAGAAGAAGGAGCCTTATGGAGTATGATGGTCCCAGTTTAGTCCACTTGAAGCGAACAGCACAAATTGCATTTGAAGGGATTCATTTCAATCCTGGGCGGCACTATTCTGAGGGCACGAGATGCACGAACAGTATTCCAGAATCGGTAAAAGGATCATTGAATTCTTTTGGCCTACGTTTAATAAATCCTAGTAGTCCCTTGGCTTCATTCGTTTTAGAAGAAATATGCAAATTAAAATGCAATTTACAGTCAAATAAGGCACCAAGTCTATAACCGTGGATATACATTGCAATGGAATATTGTCAATCAATATCCTAAATAGGCTCTAACACGACTAAACTTATTGGTCACACACCAGCGTTGCAAAGCACTCAAAGCCTTTTGCAAATTGTTTTGAGTGGGATCATTGTACGAACAAATCAGCTTAACATCATTTGCATACATGAGACAATGGGAATGAGAAAGGGTGGTAGGTAAATAATTAATAAAAGAGTGAATAAAAGGGGTCCTAAATGACAACATTGAGGTTCAGCAGAAGTGAGAGAAATTGGCATTGACGTAGAAGACCTCGGTAACTTTTTTTGGGTTCTATCTTTCAAATACGAGAAAAACCAATAAAATAAGGAGGGTTGGAAACCCATGAATCGAGTTTAAAGATAAGAAGATTATGATTGACAGAGTCAAAAGCTTTACTAAAATCTGTGTAAATAACATCGGATTGACTATTTTAAAAATGCATCATTTACCAAAGTTGTAAATTCCAGTAAATTGGCTTCAGTGTTACGACTTTGTACAAAGCCATGTTGGCCAGGGAAATAATTGATTTACAGCAATGCTGTAAAGCAGAAACAAGAATCTTTTCAAGCAATTTAGGAATTGCAGATAGCTTTGCAATGCCTCTGTAGTTTGAAATGTCAGACTTGCTACCTTTCTTATCGAGTGGGATTAGATATGAATCTTTCCAAAGAACAAGGAGCCAAGTGGATGCAAGAGATATAGTAAAAAGCTTAAGGAACGGTTCAGCCAGAGAAGAGCAGCACTTCTTAATGACACAACTAGGAATGTTGTCAGGCCCAGAAGAGAAAGAAGCTTTTAAAAAATTAATAGAAGAGTTTAGAGAGTCATAAGATATAGTAGAAGTGAAGATAAAGTTGGAGGCAGGAATAATATAGGAAAAAGTTGAATTGAAGGAGGACATAGGTGAGTTACTAGATTAGAGAAAGTAAGCGAAAAGATCAACTGTAGCGGAATCCTTGTTAGCTTTCTCTACCCCTAGAAGAAAAGAAGAAGCCAAACTAGGACTGGAATTGCAACAGATAGCACAGTTCGCCGTTTGGGCGTAAACTCATGTTCAATCATATGAGGTGGCCAAAATTTCGGTTCATATATGATTGAGAACGAGTCATGTGGAACGCTAATCTTAAAAGATGCTATTTTCCGAGGCGTGGCAAGTTTTGTGACCGACACACTGACAGATGACTTGCTAGCAATATAGGCCACAATCGCTTCAGTAGTAGTAAAATAATTGCTTGCGTGGGACAAAAACTGATAAAGTTGGTATTAATGGAATTTTAATTCCACTATTTATGTTAGCTATAGGAGCCTCACAGGAAGTTCTACGTTTTCGTGTGTTTACTACTCGAGTAGACGGCTCTGAAATAAGAGTTGGTTCTACAACCAGAGATATAGGTGCACCGACTAGAGAAACATCGAGGCTTATAATGCCGGGTGGTGGTGACAAAAATAGCATTGGCGAAACATTCTGACGATAAGGAGTAGCTAACGAAGTTGAGGGCGACTCTAATAACGAATTCACCACAGCCGGAAATTTTAAAAATTGGGGCTGTCATTGGAATGTGGACTCAAAGTTAAATTGACTAAGCAATTCTGAACTTGAGTCAAAATCGCTTAAAAAGGTCTTAACGACAACATTGAATTTTAAGAATTGATTTTTTACCATGCTATACATACGCGAGAAAGTTGTATTTTAGTACAAGCAGGGCAAGACCAATTAAAACCACCACAACTTTTTTTGGGGATGGCAATAATTCTGTCGGAGTCTCTACCCGAAAGACGTGCACATTTGGCATGCATGATATTTTCACACAGCCAGCAATAACCCGCCGTTATGAACAGAATCATCCGCGCTTATTATATTGCACGTTTTTTTGCAGCACAACATTACTCCGACTGTTCAAAAAGGCAACAACAAAATAAACGGAATGTAAAATAGCAGCAAGTGTCACTCAAATTAAGCGCACAACAAAAACTAAAAATAAAGTCAAAAGCTTGTGAGAGATGAAACAACAATAATGTTTTGACGCACGAATAGTTAAAACAAGAGAGCGAGCATTATTATAAGATTCTAGTGAGAGAAAAACACTAACAACAAACACTTCACTAAAGCCACGAAGGAAAGGTTGCTCTAAATATCAGCGCTCACGGCTTAACCAAAAAAGCGAGACAGCAACAACAACAAAAGGTCAGAGCGCAGTCCATTGTAAAGCGCACAACGCAATCGAAACAAACCAAACACCCAAACAAACAATTGTAAGGGCGAGAGTCAAAATTATTTGGCAAACTAATTGCACTAAAAATAACAAAAATTTGAAGCAAAAAAGCTACATAAATGCACAACATATTTAACAATACACAACAATTACCAACCTTTATTCAAAAAATCACTAGCATTAACTATAAATAATAGTAAAAAGGCGCAAAAACATCAGAAATGTTGAAACAGAATTAAAAAGTCCGTTCCGTCCGTTCACAACGAGCTCTCAATTGCAATAATATAAGTTATGACCCATCCAAAGATTGTCGAAATAGCGATGATGTTCCCCTGGCTGTTGAACATCTTTTGACCAGTGTACACGGTTCAAACATAGTCGCTGCTCAAAAGAATATCTACTGGCGCCAACGATTGATACTCAGAATCCGCGAGATCAAATGCCTTTAGTGCTGCGGCAATATTGTGTCTTGCCAACGTAGACTAGATTTTGCTGAGTACGTGAGCTCGTACCTTCATTGTGTGCTCTGAGATTCTTGACTTTATGTCCAGTGTGCTGCAGCTTCTGGTTGTCTCAAACTTTATTTATGAAATTCCTAACACCAGGATACGTGACGGCAAAGATGCCAAGCCAAGTGCTTGTATGCACCGTTCGGAGATGTACGACGGTTCCGAACCACTGCCCAAAAGCACCCAATAGATAGTGTGCGATCCTTTTGCCTTTCAAACGAACACTCGAGCTGTTGGCAAAGCGCTTTTCCGAAACCCTTGTAGCTGTGCAGCAGTTGATAATCCGTTGTACGAAGATTCAGCTCTTGGAGTGACATGCGCACATATGATGTGGCTGATGGTCACTGTTGCCCCTTCGGGAGCGCTGAGGATGCGCTGCTCGTCAATTCATGGCAGCGCCCTGGTTGCACTTGGTTTATTCACACTTTCGTGACACATGCCCAAGCTTGAGGCAGTTAAAGTACACGGATTTAGCTTTTACGAATGTGCGTCGCCGGTAGATTGATAATTCACCAAACTTCGGACAGAGAAAGTTTTTGTGTTCCTTAGAGTTACATTTAACACAAGCACCTTCTTCCGGAGATACCAAAGCATGTGACGATCGCTAGACTTTATTTTGTTGTGGACCACCTTTGAAATCTGTATTTGCCTCAATTTTGCTGAGCTCAAATTCCTCGCAGAGTCGGTTCAAAAATTTGAGCAAATCGTTTACAGTTGGCTTCCCGACTTCGTTCAATCAATTTGCGTCGTGTTTCAGCGTCAATCTTGTCCAGAACGAAGAGTATAATTCAGCAGTCCCTAGTAGTTTGCCCTGCTGCATCCAAGCCGCGTATAATCTCTGTAGCTCCATCTGGCACTTTGAGCAGAATTGAAACATTTATTCTGGATGTAGAAAGTAACTTCACAAATGTATCGAGCAGAGCACTTACAATGTGCCGTAGTCGGCTGAAACGCTCAATTAGACGCATCCCAGGAGAAGTAGAAGCTGTATCTGTTACTAACATATGTCGAATTAAATTAGCTGCTTCTCCACTAAAGCACTTTTTAGGTAAGCAGGCCAGTCTTTGTTGTCACCATTGAACTGCTTTATTTATATCTTTGAAATTCGTTTTGCACCACGTTTGCTACCGAGTTTGCGCTCAAAAACATGGTTTGTTGCTGCGCCAAACGCTCGTTCAGCTATTGTTGTTGCTGTAGGAAGTGACCAAAGTTTTCGTTTCCAGCTCCCTATGCTTGCGATGCGATCTTGTCGATGTCGTGGTTACCTCTGGGTTTGTTTCCTCCCTTGCTATCTCTCTCTCTTGGCTTACCGAGTTTTACCGAGTGAAGAAATGTTTTACCGTTAAAGAAATGCACGTGCACGCAAGTACTTCTCTTCGCTGGATCAACATATTCCTCATCCTTGTCATAAAGGGCCATTTTGTCGCTAAGAGCTTAAATTTCTTCCATAACACGGTTATTTGGATCATAAAGCGAAAGAACAAAAACGAACGAACAAGGTCCTGCCAGAGACAATGAAGCGTGCTGGAAAACGTTAAAAAGAACAAGGTTGCTTTGGAGAGGTGACTATATCGTTTTTCCAATGTGTAAGGGCATGGCGTTCCAAAGTCAACATTCTCTGCAACGAAAATTTCAGTGCAACACAGAGTACCACAAATAGTAATGTATTATTATAGCTGACCACAATCCTGGAGAGATGTGTTCGGTGCGGCTGCAGAAGTCAGCAGTCCCTCAGCGTGAGTAGTTCTGTCTATGTACAACTGTTAAATATTTACTCGTACTTATGATATTCACCAACAGATATTTGGAATATGTACAAAAATTATAGAAATTATACAAAGAGAAAAGTTTTAAAAATAGTAAAGTTTGGAACATTGGCACTGTTCTGGTAGCTAAGTGACTCCTCCAATCGATTTGGTACCACAAATTCGGATGGGATGAGTTCACTGTCCAAGATGATAATACTGAAATCTGAGTATATGATCTGCATGATGGTGAAAAACGGCTTTTACTTTGTGAAAGGCAAAGTGCGGTCAATGCCGGCGGCAGTTATGCCACTAGACTGCGCAAGTACATACTAGAAGGACACATTGACATTAACCCAAAACGAGATCAAATGTGGTCTTATTCAAATACCGTCTTGGCGTGGATCAAAACTGATGACAGGAAAAAGAAGCACATTGCTTAAACGAAAAAAATAATTTATCAGCATTGATGAGTTGAGATGGATTCCTGAAAAAGAAAACTCAACGAAGAAACCAAGTAGCCAAAGCAAGATGTAAATCACGAAAGCATTAACTGAGAATTGCGAACAATATTTATATATTATATATATTTCCCGATGTAATTGAATCATTGGAATTTCCATAAAATAAACCAGAAAACATAAAAACTTTGTCCAATCCTTGACGCAAATAATTTTTTTCGAGTGAACAGGAAGTCAATAGAAATAATGCTTATTATCATAAAGGCTGTGAACACGATATACACAGAGACTCGACAACGCTATTGAATACATCACAGTCGTGAACAAGTGCAAGTCACGAGACTGCCAAACGTACATGACCAACAGAGCCATTTGTGCGCCTATTTATTTACGGTGGCATTGACATTTTCATTTCTAATAAAGGTGACGGAACGAGCAACAAATATTTACTTGCTGAACGCGACACAGCTTACACATTCACATAAAGAAACATTCCAACCAACAATGAGGACTTGGTAGGCTGTACAACAGCTTGTGCCTGGTTTTTGGAAAAAAGGCTGACCGAGTATTTATTGGACCTTTGCTACTAAATAAATTGTTATCGGAAGTTAGCCCGTTAGCTGCAGGAGATTCACACATCTGCGATGGAACTAGTCATCGATCGACATGAAAGAAGGAAAAAGTAACCAATGTCGTAACAGAAAAATATGGTCAAGTTCTCACAGTGACAGTGTAGCCTAAATTTTTTCCGGAATATTTTGTCGCCCAGCTTCCATTTTCGCTAAGCTGGACTTAGGTGAATCAAATCCCTATTAGAATCACGGTGGAAGGGATTGTGTATAGATTAATTTTTTTATTTATATCGCTATAAGAAGTGAAAGCCGAAAATTAGTTAAGAAAAAAGTAATATTTATTTTTAAGTTTTAAGTGTATAATTTGTCTTATAAGAAACAAACATAATTCTAATAAAACAATCAACTTAATAATTGCTTACTTTCTCTAATTATTCGTTGTTTAAGCATTTCCTTAACTGGTTTTTCTATTTCTATTTCGTGTTCTTACGCTTGTGGGAATTGTTTTTAATTAATGGGAAAATTAAGAACATTTTTAATAGTAAAAGTTAGATTTTTTCTGGTCTCTCTCTATATATTGAAGATTCTTGTATTTACGTAACAGTTTCTTTAGTTTGAAGTCTTACTCTTGATTGAGATGGTCTAATCTAAATTGGTCAAAACTTAAACTTTTTGTTGTTATAGGAAATGAATTTGTTTCTGATTCTTATGTTTGTTATGTGCACAAATTTTGATCATCATTTGCACCTGAATTTATAAGTGGATATGATTTGTCAAAAAGTGTAATTTCGAGAGCCCTGTGATTTATAATAGATTCTCCCCTATTAAGCAATTTTCTGCCAATTAACATGTCGTAATCTTTGGAAAAATTATGTAAATAAAATTGTTTGGCAATTTTAAATATGTTATTGCTCGGTAACATAACAGATTCATTAAGTGTCATGATTCCATTTGATGTATGAACATCACATTTAGTATTTTGATTTGGGAGTGAATAGATATTTTTTTGCATCATATTTATCCTGTGTCAATTAGGCATTTGAATGTTTTACCTTTATGTTCTATTTATAAGGATTGGTATTGTCCGGGGCTTGTAACTGAAATTGTCTCATATTTTTTTTGTTCATATTCAAAATAGTTTGGTTCGTACTGCTGTTGGTCATACTATTGCTGTTGGACATAATTTTGTTCGTACGGACTATGTTCTTGAGCATTTTTCTGGATTCATCAATAGACATTTTTGTCTGTTGACTGTCTGATGGTCTAGGTCTTCTCAATGATTGGTTTTGTCTGTTTGTCATAGGTTGATTATAGAACATTGGTGGTGTATAAGTAGGTCTGGGTAAGTATTGGTGTAGGTTAGAATTATGTTTTATTGGTTGAGAATATTGTCTGGGTGAGTATTGGTATGGGTTAGAATTAAGCTGTAGTGTCTGGGATTATTGGTTAGTAAGTTTGATTAGTTGGATTCATTTTGAATGTATTCGGATTAACACTTTGGCTTTGAATTTTATTTTTGTTTTCATTATGTTTATTTATAAAAACAATTATGTGTTCTTCATAAATTTCCTCATTCTGGGCTATAGTAATTAAGGATTTTAAGTCTGGTATATTATGATGTACTAAAGTAGTATATAGTATTAGTGGTAATCTTCGAATTAACATTTTAATGGATCCTTTTATTGGCTCGAGATAAATAATGAGGTTACATTATTACCTTCTAAATGTAACTTGGAAACAAGTAGTTGTCGTCGTTTCTCCGTCTCTTCGCAGAATGCTCGCAGATTTCCATTGTATGGAGTCTCACGGAAGTTTTCCAGCAGCTTGTAGTTTAGTGTCTGTAATTTGTATTCCGAAATCAGTTTTAACTTCGATGTGGCCCAATCCTGGATGTTCGTGGATCGTGTGACGGGTCCGACTAGAATGCGCTGTTGTCGTACATCTTCAGTATGATAGAGGGATAGTATGTAGTCGACTTAACTGACGAACTGTTGAACTGTTGAAGGTAGCGTTGTCAATCGGGGTGGGACAACAAATGGTTGAGCCATTTTTTGTTTTGTATTTTTATTTTTGTTAAATGTTTTGTCTTTAATGTATCACTTAGCTTAATTTTCTGTTTCTGTTGACCTTATTAAAATTTTTTTTTTTATTTTTCACCTAATATTATTTTCGGTTTTTTTTTTTTTTAATTTAAATTATTTATTGGTCATTTGTTTCTTTATCTTTTGTAAGGCAACCGCATTGGATTTATAATCTTGGTTAGAGTTATTTAAAATGAGCGTAATATTGCAGGATTGTTCACGGATTATGTAATTAAATGCATCTTCCACTCGCGGTTCTTTTTTTCGGATACAATTATGTATCCTACCAGCTGTGCCAGTTGAGTTGACTATATTTTGGTGAATCGAAAAAATTACCCGTGCTAAGAACTAAGGCCTTGAGGGTTAGCTTAAGACTGATTTAAAGATGCTTAAATGATTCTAAGCAAACCACACTTGGTTTACTGTTTACAATTGGTCGGTATTGATGTTGATGCTAAATGCGGGTTATTTACGCATCGAGATTTTTGTTATTGTTTGCATCTTGATGCTCTATTTGTTATTGATTACATTTTGATGCTGAGTGCGAGATTTTGGTTAATTGGGTTTGAGTGCCGCAGAAATAACAGTCGCAGTTTACCAGCCTATACTTAGGCTGGTATTTCCTGTTGTGTTCCATTTATATTTCTTGTGGTACATTTGGTATTTAATTTGTTTGTTTTCTTAATTTCATATGTAACAATATAAATGGGTTATTAGTTACATATTTGGAATATAAGTATAAGTACAATAAGTACAAAAATTATGATTGTTATAATTATGTAAAGTGTGATATTTTTTTTTGATATTAGTTTAACAATGTCATCTTAATTTTAGTTATATCCAGGCTTTAAATAATTTTCACTTAAGGTGATGGTTCCAATTTCAAGTTTACATTGTGCTATGGTTATAATTTTATATCCATCTATTTTTATCTTTTTATTTAGTTTTTAACAATTTTGTGTAATGGTTGTATCGCTTAGATTCCTTATAAGAATTACATTGGGTTCTAGGTATTTGATCATTTCTGTTGTAGGTATAGGTATAAAATTACAGATTGGTTTTTCACGTTTAATAATATTTCTGATACATTTATTATTAATTTTATCATTATTTTAATGATAAACTTTATTTTCGTTTTCAAAGTAAGAGTGTGTATCTGGATAGTCCAACTGGTAACCATTATGATCAGGATAGGGGATTACCTTAAAAGTTTCAATTACTTTATGATTAACAGAAATGTGCGATATAATTAATATTTCATAATTTTTATGATTGGTATTTAATCAATTTTCTAAGTAGAAATTTGATTCGAGGTGAATCATTGTTATTGGATGTTCTATTGCCAAAAAAGCTTGTTATAAAATCTATCTCTGTTAAATTTTTTTAAGCAATGATGCCCAAATGCTGATAGCATCTGAAGTGGTTTACTTGAAAATACAAGGTAACCATGATCGGTCTGAATGTTCTTTATTTGAATTTGTTGAGTGTGGCATGTGGTGATTAACACGAGTAATATTATCACTGTACGCCAGGGACCTGCGGAACTGGGACATGATTAGTTTTTTTTTTGTTTTTTAAACTGTGTTTTATAATAGTTTGTGATTTTATTTCTGTTAGTTATTTTATAGTGGCCCGGGTCTATTTGTCCCACATTCTTATTTGCTTTAAAAGGGCTTTCTAATTTTCCTTTTTGTAAGTGTTTGAACGATGTGTTCAGTGAGCAACTTGAAAGTATACTCCTCTCGGGAGCAACTCGAAGAATACTGGTTTTATTCTTAAAATCTTAGTTCTTATATAGCTAACATTGGGCGTTCTTATCCTATTCTTATATACTTTGACCCGACCAACGGGTTGCATCTGCTGATAGGGTCGGTTCATATTTCGTGCACGTACTTGAATCACACCATACTATTTGACACGCATACACGCGGCCATAAATAATCGAATTTATTATGGTGTGTTGTGTTCACTCAATACGAAATGCACTTCCACTTAAAAGTATGTGGCATATATATTAGTTTCAAATGTACATATGCATGTTCAATGTAAGTTTGAACATTCTGCCAAGGGCCCGCAATGGTTGTAGCCAGTGGTCTCATCTTATAGTACCCAAACAGATTCCCATTTATGTTCTATGCTTGAACATTCTGCAAAGGCGCGGCAAAGGTTATGGCCTGCAGTGTTGTTGCTGCTGAAGCTGTTTGTTCTCTTGTTGCTTCTGCTTCAGTACTGTTGCCACTTGCAATGCTGTACTGATACGAAGTCGATCCTTGGCAAGCCGTCCTTGCTTTAGCCGTTGTCGCTTCCTCCAGCTGGTACTGTTGCCACTTGCAATGCTGTACCCGCTGCTAATTCTCCTTCAGTACCGTTGCCACTTGCAATGCTGTATTGATACAAAGTCGATCCTTGGCAAGCCGTCCTTGCTTTAGCCGTTGTCGCTTCCTCCAGCTGGTACTGTTGCCACTTGCAGTGCTGTACCTGCTGCTAAAACTGCTGCTGTTGCTGTTGCAGTTGTCGCCGCCGTACTCGTAGCTGTAGCCGTCTTTGCTAGCTCGGTACTATCGTCGTTGCTGAGCTGCCGTCGCTGCTCTTAGCTAGTACCGTTGCCACATGCAATTCTGTACTGCTAATGTAATACTGGCTTGTACTGCCAAGTATTTTTTAATTTAAACAACAATTGTTGTTTTTTTTTTTATAATACCCTGTCTCTTACCACTGGTGGGGGAGACAGAGCACTTTTATTTATTTAAGCAACCTTTGTATTCTTAAGGTGCTGGTTGGTTTTTCTCTTCGTTGTCTCTTACCACTGGTGGAGGAGAACAACGAAGGCTCGAAGGACCAAATGTTTGAACGATAGTTCCTTCGGGAGCAACTCGAAGTATACTCCTCTCGGGAGCAACTCGAAGAATACTGGTTTTATTTTTAAAATCCTAGTTCTTATATAGCTAACATTGGGCGCTCTTATCCTATTCTTATCTACTTTGACCCGACCAACGGGTTGCATCTGCTGATAGGGTCGGTTCATATTTCGTGCACGTACTTGAATCACACCATACTATTTGACACGCATACACGCGGCCATAAATAATCTAATTTATTATGGTGTGTTGTGTTCACTCAATACGAAATGCACTTCCACTTAAAAGTATGTGGCATATATATTAATTTCAAATGTACATATGCATGTTCAATGTAAGTTTGAACAGTAAGGGACCCTTTCTATACCTGGAGTCTACCTCGTATTTCTTTCGATTAGTAACTATTTCTTCCCTATTGTTTTCTTTATTCAGTTGGGTGTTTATGTTGTTTGCCCGGCATAGATAAAAATAAGAGCCGGAGTTTACCCAGTAGTGTCATGTTTAGTTTTGTGATTGTATATGTAAAGTATTGTTTCTATTTTGGCTTATTCATCGTAAGATTTTTTTTATTATACGAAGTTTTTTATTTAATGTTCTGTGTAATCTTTCTATGTTAGCTATGCCTGTCTTTGTTGTATTGAGTTGTAATTCAATTCACTCTCGAGCCATCGCTTAAGAGCTAAGCTGGAAAATGCGCCATCTCTGTGTGATTTAGTGAATAGTGTGGGTTTCCCTAATTGGTTAAAAATGCGCATAAGTGTTTTTACATTCTATCCAATCTCTTGTTTTTATTTGTTCGAGGGTAGAAAATTTTGAATAAATATCGAATATCCACTACGAATTTATCACGACAATGTTCAGGTTCAGATGTACTCTTGAAGAGTATTTTTGTGTCTCTATGTTCTGATTTAGGTAAATTACACACATTGCATTAATTTATTATGTTTTGAATTGACAACTGACTATTTGTGAAATAATGGTTTTCTTTAAATAATTTAGTCATTTTCTGGATGCCAGGTATTGTAGTATTGTAGTTTTTCATGGTATTGAAGTATGATTTCATTGAATTCCACATAGAAGTTAACATTATTTAGAAAGATAGGATTATAAGTCACTATACTATGGGAGGTAATAATAATTTCTTTATGAGCTATTTGGATGATTTCAAAATCTGCATCGCTCTCGATGTACATACATATATACATATTTATGTATGAAATAATCGAGCAAAAATCTTGTTGCATTTTCAAGAGTCATTTTATCGTAATGGATTGTGGTTATTGAGTTGATAAAAATAGTAGACTGTTCTATCTTGTTTTGATCTGATTTAATGAATATTACTTGTATTTTGAATATATTAATTGATTATTCTGTTAATTGAATAAGATCACTACCGTCTTCTTGCACTATGTTGGTGGGTAGCCTTGATGAAATGATTTTATTGAAGCTTGGTTCTGGACAATGCGTCTGCGACGTAATTAATTTTCCTTTAATATATTCAATCTCACAATCAAATTCGGCCAATTTAATTCTCTCTAGTTTGGCATTTGGTTCTTTGAGAGTGTGCAACCACCTGAGGGGCTGATAGTCACTAGCTATTTGGAAATATCTTCTAAGTAGGTATTGACGTAATGTTTTAGTTGCCCAAACAATGGCGAGTAATTCTTTTTCAATGGCACTGTTATTTAATTCATTCTCGTTAAGAGCTATATTGCTAGCATCTTTTGTTAATATAAACTTCTTCTCGAAGTCAGGGAGTTTCAGAATTGGTTCACTAATTATTAAGGACTTGAGTTTATTAAATGACTCTATATATGCATGACTTTAAATGTCTATTTTAATGCCTTTTTTTAAATATGGGTTCATTGGTTTTGACACATTGTCGTAGTTCGGAATAAACTTACAATAATAGCCTGTCAATCCAAGGAATGCTCGGATTTATTTTATTTTTGCTGAGTTGTAATGGGTTTAAATGTTCCTCAAGACATGAGGAAAATACGATTATGTCATGTAGGTATACTAAGCAATGTTTATTGTGTAGGGGTCGGATTATGTTATTCATGCACCTTTGGAATGTAGCGTGTGTTTTTCCAGGTGGCGCCAGCTCTTGAGGACCTGCGTTGGAAACATTCATTTTTCACTGACATTCCCTCCAAATTTCATGAAATTTGGAACAGTGGAATTGGAGTTATAGCGTCTAATGTGACAGTATGTTTTTGTCATCAGCGCAAAAATGAGTGTTGAACACAGAGCCAACATTAAGTTTTTTTTTAAACTTGGTAAAACTTTTACCGAAGCTCACAAATTGATGAAAAAAGTTTATGCGAATATTTGTCCATCTCGGGCCCCTACTTACGAATGATATACGCGTTTCACAGATTGTCGGGAAGGCTTAAATGACGACGAACGTTCCGGCCGGCCGAAATCTTCAGTGAACGAACAAACCATCAAAACTATCCGTGAATTTATCAAAAATGAGCCAAAATCGTCATTGCGGGTCTTGGAATCGGAGTTGGGATTGTCCAAAGACTCAATCCATCGCATTTTGGTCGATCATTTGGGCTTCAGGAAAGTGTGTGCGCGATTTGTTCCTTATCAATTGAAAGTTCAGCCAGAATATCGCAAAGAAGGAAGTTGGCATTGACACTTGTGACCGATTTTTGGAACAAAACTCGAATTTTCACCGTCAGCCACTCGTCGTATTCGCGTAATTTGGTACCACGTGACATTTTTGCTGTTCGGCAAGCTGAAATTATCCATGACAGGACGGCGCTTTGATGATGTGGAGGTGATCCAAAAGGCGTGGACCGACGTCCTTAAGGTGATTCCGGCCAACGAGCTTAAACACTCATTTGAAAAGTTATTGAATCGAGCTAATAAGTGTATTCAGTCGAAGGGAGATTACTTTTAATAATAAAAAAAACAAGTACTCAAACATCTATTGTAGTTTTAATTTTATTCCAACAGTTCGGAAGCTTTTGAGAACCACCTTGTACTTTCTCTAAATATTCCTTGCTTAAGCATTTCCTAAACTTGTTTTTCTATTTCTATTTCGTGCGCTTGCGCTTTTAATAGTATACGTGCAAGTTAGATTTTATCTGGTCTCCCTCTATATATTAAAGATTCTTGTATTTACGTAACAGTTCCTTTAGTTTGAAGTCTTCCTCTTGATTGAGATGGTCTAATCTAAATTGGTCAAAACTAAAACTTTTTGTTGTTATAGGAAATGAATTTGTTTCTGATTCTAATGTTTGTTTTGTGAACAAATTTTGATCATCATCTGGACCTGAATTTATAAGTGGATATGATTTGTCAAAAGTGTAGCTGTATGTATGTGAAATTGTTAAAACTTGCACGTTGTGTAGATAATCTCAAAGTCATGCCTAAAACGACTCAATACCACCAAATCTTAGAGTATTCATCTATGCAAGTTAAAATTTCAAATTATTGAGAATACAAAATGTCAATATTTTAAGTTAAACCTAGTTGTAGGAATTTGTTTGGTTTTGTGTTATATTAATTTTGTTACAATTTTCACAACTACATACTTGTACATATGTTTGTGTTGCTTTAGAGATCTATATGTATAATGTTGGCCAGTTTTAGTTTTTAACGATGTGTTTAATTAATTAATTTTTATCTATGACTTCGAGCATGCTATTATTCTATATTGACTGCCTACAGTGAATACCTATAGTGGGATTTCACTGAAAAAATTCTATAAGTAAGGGTATTGGTGGCACGTGTAGAATGCCCTCGACATGGTGTACGGGGAACATTTATCATACGTCTAGCAGTAAGTAGTATCAAAATTCAGAAAAACATACAGTTATGATACTTCAATAAATAGTGTGCTGAAATCTTTACTTATATATAAGTAAAACTTCAAATTTTTCTACATAATTTTTTACAATTGTGCTGAACCCGCGCCTTTGCACATTTAATAACTCATCTGGTCGATCTTCTTTATGGCATTTGCGTGGCCAAATCAATCGCAGAGCTGCAGCCTGGAAGCATAGGTATAGGTGCGAGCGAGATAAAAATAAAAGGCGAAAAGGAAGTTGGCGATGTAAAAATCCTGTATCATAAATTCATACAGTAGGCAGTGGGTTAGGCACGTAAAATTTTCTCCGAATTCACGACACAACAGGTATTAAGTTATCTATTGAGTCATATTCAATTGGATGTAAAAAATGAAGACAGTTTGGAAGAAGAAAAACCATCCTGATATGGAGAAAAAGGTGATCAACTGCACAGACTGAACCAGTCGGAGTTGAGTGATCTCATACGACACCTTGGCCGCAAGAATTCTTAGTAGATTTACTAATCTAAGTGATCTGATTGGCGTTTTCTGGGTTTTTCCCAAACCTCGCAACAAATGTTAGAACATTTAATACATTTAATACATTTAATACATTTATTTTGAACACCCCAGATATTAACTTTAATTTTAAATTCAAATTCATAATTTCAATTAAATTTAATTATGTCAAGTTTATCTTATGTTTATGGTCGAATGTTAATAGTTGACATTAAATAAATAAAAATAAATAAATCAATAAATAAATAAACCCTAGTTAGAGAAATGTCCTTGTCAAACCTCTCGGGGATCCGAATTATATTCTTCGTCCACCCCTGAATGTCAAACTAGGTTTAATGATGAAATTTGTCAAAGGGATGAACCAAGAAGGCCAATCTTTTTAATATTTGAAAGAAAAATTTCCAAGATAGATGACTGATACAAAAGTAAAGGAAGACATTAAAATCGATTTTTTCCAATCCCATATCGATTTTTTCCCCTCCTAGTTGTGAAACTGTCAGTGACGAGCATAGATAAAGGGTTCATTAGGATATTTCTGTGATGGAACTGAGAACTTTGGGATTACTGGTGGCTTCTGCGTAGGGATGCTCCAGAACTCACTTACAAGAGGAAACTCAAAGACAGCGATCTCATGAAGCTACCAATTAATTCTCTGTTTTTTCACTACTTAAGGATTTAAGTTTCATTGATTAAAATGTACGAGCACACTTTTAATATTGCTAGCATTTATGATTATTATTTACCCTTAATAGAAACGACACTGGTTGATACTGGTTTGTAAATAATTTATTAAATTCTTTTATAAACACATGCCATCTTTTATTTTTTTAATTTTGATTTATTGCAGACACTTTGAATGAAAGTCGTTGATAGTCTGTTTTTTAATTTCAATATAAGTTATGCCATATACGATACACAATCAATCCTCTATTATTTGCAGCACAATTTATTTCTGTTTTATTTATTTTTCTGAAGCTCTACTGTTTGATTTGTGTTTCACAAGAAAAATACGTCTTCTAATCCTTCTGTAATTAATGAATCATAGCAAATAGTTTTGTTATTCTATATAAATTGATTTTCTATGTACCCCCTTGCTTAAATTATTTGAATTGTCTGTTAACTCGTGCTCTTTCCCAATCATATGGAAGGAATCATTTATAATTCCTCTTCACAAACATGGTTCAAAGTCTGATGTTAAGAACTATAGGGGTATTTCCAAATTATCCGCGATGCCTGAAGTGTTTCAGAAGCTGATAACATCTCAACTACAACACTCATGTAGCTCTATCATTTCAGCCTGCCAACATGGTTTTGTGAAACCGAAATCTAACACCAATAAATTACTTGAGCTTACCTCCCTTGTTATTAAAGGTTTTCACAACAAAAAGTAGACTGATGTCATTTACACAGATTTCAGCAAGGCTTTCGATTCCGTTAACCACTATCTCTTGCTCAAAAAACATAGAAAGTTCTTTTTAAATCCTCACTGTCTAAGCCTGTCTTTGTTACCTCTGGTGTACCCCAGGGTAGCCTCCATGGGCCTTTACTTTTAATTTATTTATTGACGATCTCCCATCTATTTTCCTTCACTCCTATGTACTAATGTACGCCGATGATGTGAAGCTGTGCTTATCATATAATCACAACAACTCTCCTTATTTATTGCAATCGGACCAGGATTTGTTTTTTGGCTTGGTGTAAATGCAACTTGTTGTTTCTGAATTGCTCCAAATGTAAGGTTTTGCCATTGTATAGAAGTACGCCTCACACATTTCATTACATGCTCGACCGGGTTTCTCTTGCGAGATTAGACTGTGTCACCGATTTGGAAATTTTTCTCGATTATAGATTAAATGTATGTTTAATTTGACAAACATATCGCGCTTACAGTCAACAAGGCGACTCAATCTCTTGGATTTATCAAACGATGGTCTAAGGAATTCGACGACCCTTATACGACTAAGCTGCTATATACTTCTTTTGTTCGGCCTATTCTGGAATACGGATCTTGTGTGTGGTCTCCTCAATATTCGCTACACCAAGACAGAATTGAGTCTGTTCAAAAGAAGTTTCTTCTTTTTGCTCTTCGCGGCTTTAACTGGGTTCCAGGTACTGATTTGCCTTCATACCACAGTAGATTGCAATTAATTAACCTCCCATCTCTTACTAACTGTCGCATGATGCTGGGAGTTTTATTTTTACATAAATTAATAATTGGCAAAATTGAACCATCTCTGCTATTGAGCCAAATTATCTTTTCACCACTTTCTCTAAATATTTGTAATACTAACTATTCTCTGCATGTACCTTTTCGAGTTCTCTATGTTGACTTTTTCGAGTCTTCAACTCATAATCCTCTTTTGATACGATTAAAAACCATATCCTTAACTTTTTAGCTCGTAGTAACTTGCACTTATTTGCTTTACTAATCATAGTGATCTGAGTATCTTTTTTCCCAATCCTCGCAACAAATGTTGGATCATTTAATATTCTTATTTTGAACACCCCAGACATTAACTTTTATTTTTTACTTAAATACTTTATTTTAAATTTATATTAAATTTTTTCAGTTTTAATTTATATTAAAAATTGTATTGTTACTTTCAAATTTTGGTCGACTTTTATAAGTTGACATTAAATAAATAAATAAATAATTTAATAAATAGTTTACACGCATTTCGCGCTTTATGTGTAAATTTTGGTAATCTTTATCTTTAACGTGTTGTCAAAAGAGTTTTCTCTATTTCCATTAAAATCATTTCTTTTCGTATATCTTAGTAGATATAATTAACCTCTTTTTTAGCTACTCTAGCTTTTTGTCCTTTTGTCCTAACTCAAAAATGTTTCCCATCTTGGCTATTCAATATAAGCAAGTCAAGCATTTAGATGGCTTACTAATGTCGTTGAATATTATTATGCATTAAGCTTTGCGTTAAGACGATGAACTCTATCATGCTCGTTACATATCTGCAGCTCTGTATCACCAAAATCTAATTCACCCTGTAACTTTTTGTGCGACTTCAGGAGTCAATCCGATAGGTCCCTCTGGGTAGCCCAGATCAATGCTTGCATTGATTACTCTTAATGCATTAGCGGTATACATGTTTTTATCTTAAGTTAATGTCGTCTTTTTTGCAAGCTTTTTGTTAAGAAAAACTATTTAGATCTAGTGTTCTCAATTAATCTAAGTAAGATTTACCTTTTTTGCCTTTTTAATTTGAAGATTACTTGTATAATTGTGTATTATACAATTTGTATTAAACTCTTACCTATAAGTCGACTTTTTATAGTCGACTCTAAAATTAAATTAAATAAAATAAATAAAAAGTCTAGCCAAGGTACATACAAGGGTGTTCCGATAAGTACAAAGCCTACAAAAGCAAACCAAATTTTTGGAAAAGTGGCAGTTTATTTCTCACACACTTAACCCAGCGATGCTCCAACTTCTTTAACCCATCTGAAAAATACATTTTCTCGAGGTCTGCAAAGTAGGTCTCCGTGGCGGCAATGACCTCCTCATTCGACTCATATTTCTGCCCGCCGAGTTACTTTTTCAAGTTTGGAAACAAAAAAAGGTCGCACGGGGCCAAATCTGGAGAATACGGTGGACCAGTTGTGTGAGCCGATGGGTTGTCATGGTGGAAGAGCACTTTTTTCGGCATCGAATCGGGCCAATAATTCGTATATAGGGGCATAGTACAGCCCCATGACCGTTTTCCCCTTCTCCAGGTAGTTGATATAGATCACACCTTGTGAATCCCAGAAAACGGTGGCAGTCTTCGCCTTCTTCGGAGCAGGTTCGCTGGGTGAAGTCCACTGTTTCGACTTTACCTTGGTCTCTGGTGTGTATCAGTGGATCCATGTTTCGTCGACGGTCACGAAACGACGCAGAAACTCCTTCGGATTGCACTTAAAGACCGTCAGACACTGCTCTAAAGTTGTCACACGGTTGCGCTTGTTGTCTGGAATGAGCATACGCTGAAACCATCGCGCCGCTAGTTTGTCATGCCCAAAATTTCATGCAGGATATAACCCATGCGGTCTTTTGTGATGCCTACTTTCTCAGCTATCTTGCGCACCTTCAATCGGTGGTCTGCTAAAACGAGATCGAGGATTTTTGGTATGTTATTCTCCGTGGTAGCCGTTTTCGGTGAACCTGGGTGTGGCTCATCAAAAAATGACGTGCGACTACGTTAAAACTCGTTAAACCAATTAAAATGACGGTCACCATCGAAGGAGAAGATTAACCGTACACAGCATCTAAGCGCTATTTGATTTCGCTGCGTGATCTCCCTTCAAAAAACAAGATTCGAATCAACGACCGATATTGCTCTTTTTCCATTTTTCTAACATCCGCGGTCACGTCCGCTGCCTCACGCGGTCAAAAACAAAACTACGAATCCGATTCGGCCGAAATTTCGAAAGTAGCCGTTTACGAGAATGTACTACACGGTTGTTAATTTCCCTTGCGATAGTGGTGTCATTGGGCGTTGAGCCTAAGTACTTATCGGACCGCCCTCGTACATTTATGACTTACATACACGTTGAATTTTACAATTCTTTGAAATTGTGCTAAAGTTTCTATAAATTACATATGAATTGGCGTTTGATTTTATATTTGCAAATAAAATACACTGTTTAAAGACAATATCGATATATGAAAGTAATTCGATCTTTTTCTATCGGGTTGGTTATTGATATTAAAATATATATTCTTAAAAAAAATTAGCTTATCTCATAATGCTTCAGACCCACAGAGTTGCTATCGAATGCAGTTACAGGCTGTTAAAATTGAAATAAAATTTATTTCTCAGCAATAATACAAATTGTTTTTTTTTTTTAGGCTATGCGACGCCTTGGAACTATTGTTTGCAGATTTTTTTCTTAGACTCGCGTACCAAAGCTATTGATGTTCACCCTACCGATTCGGCAAGCGATGCAGTGCAAAAACTTGCCGACAAACTAAACTTGGCTTCAATTGAAGGTTGGGCCATTTATCAGTCACGTCCTGACGGCGAAGAACATGTTAAGAGTTACGAATATTTATATGACGTAATATCCGCATGGGAGTGTAAGCAAATTTCTTCAAGTAGCAGCAAACGTCATTCCAGTGGATCAACTTATGGAGAAAATCGATTTGTGTTTAAGAAAAGGCTGTTTAAGCCAACTAGAGAATTATCCCAGGATCCTGTAGAAGTCAGCATGTTGTACGCCCAGGCTGTTTACAGTGTTGTGAAGGTAAGATTCCTATTACGTCCCATTTTTTCATCTTAAGCCTTGTACGTATCCATTTTGAGAATTTTTTTATTTTTTATTTTGCAATTAAAACTGGTATTGCACAATTTTTATATATAAAATATTAGAAATTAATTTAGTTTTAAAAGCCATGGGGGGTTCCAGTCCCATTTTTTCTCTCCGTGACTCTGTCCTGACCGGGTAAGCTGGTGGTTACCTATTTAAAATGGGTAATAAAGTAGTAGTTAGTATTATTTTATTGTATCTATATACAACCATACCATCGAAAGGTATTTTGATGCTGAAGAGCAGAGCAATTCCAATTAAAGTAACTATTAGTTTAATATAACGCGAGGAAATCAATTTGAAAGTGTCTTCAGCACTAATTTCAATACATGGATACATGGATAGTACATACATTTGAATGAATTACACACGATGTGAAAACAAACACTAACACAAAGAAAGGCTAGATGTTCTTTACGCTAAGCACTTTGCAAACGTGAAAGAGATGGAAGTATTTTTTTATTTACTATTGTGCAATTAAAAATGATACTATTACTTAGAGCGGAAGTTGTGCTATCAAATTAGAAATTGAAGCAAACACTGCTGCTTTTAGGAAAAAAAATTAATATTCAACAAAGAAATACAAATCGATTAAGTGGTTGAATTTCAACCACTGGGCGAATACTTGTTAATATTAAAACAGAATTTTTGACACCATAAAGTATAGTATGGATATATGGCCAAGTTGAGCTAGCTTGAACTAATACAGCTCGAGGCTTAACAGACCTTTACCCTACAGATCAAGATCATTTAATAGCTAAACAGATTTTTAACGACAGGACTTAAGCTAGGAAAGCTATTAGTTTTTATTAAATATAAAGAGTTTTCCAATAAGGAGTTGACTTTTTTTTTTATTTAAAAACGCAAAACATTGCACAAACATTGAATTAAACGCCGTTAAAATTATATAAAAAAATTTGCAATATATATACCGTGCTATTATATGCCGCACCAGTCCGGTTTATGTATATTATTACTATATGACATTTAACAACCCAACTGGGTAACAGCCTCTATATTGTACGCGTCTTCTCCAATTGACAACACCAAGATCCGTCAGAGCCCTGCTGACATGGTCCTGCCAATGTATCCGGGGCCTTCCTCTCCTCCGTTGTCCACCTACTACCGCATCAAAAACCTTATGAGCTGGCGCTTCGGCTTCCATGTGCACAGCGTGTCCCAACCAGCGAAGTCTCTGTGTCTTCATCCGACTGACTATGTCCATGTCGTCGTGCTCCGACAGCTCGCTGTTCCACCTGATACTCTCGTCAATGCATACGGGTCCAAAAATTTTTACCAAGAATTTTTCTCTCAAACACTCCAAGCGCAGCTGCACCCGATAGTGTAATTGTCCAGGCTTAAGCTCCATAAAGAAACACTGGAAGGATGAGCGCCTTGTAGAGAGTTGTCTTCATCCGACAAGAGAGCGCTCTACTATAAAATTGCTTACTGAGCCCAAAGTAGCACTTACCGGCAAGTATTATCCTTCGTTTTATCTCCAGACTGACACCATTGCTATACGTCGTATACGCCGAACCAAGGTAAATTAACTCCTTTACGAAGTTCTCTCTCAAAATTATAGCTCCCTGCATTTAGCTGAGAATCAAGACGCCGTGATTCTCCGCTAGAGCACACCATAAACTTTGTTTTGTCCATATTACCTGCTAGACCAACATAAGCCGATTCTTTCTCAATCGCCTCAAAAGCTGCACTTACATTACGCTTGGTACGACCAATGATATTAATATCATCAGCGTATCCAAGGAAGTGGACAGATTTATTTGCTAATAGTGTTCCCGTCCGATGCACTCTAGCCCTTCTTATAATACTCTCTATCAGTAGGTTGACGAGCATCCTAGATGGTCATTCCCTACCTTGACAGAGCTGCTGGTATTGCTCAATGTCATTCTGCAGAATCGCGCAAGCTTTGCAGGAATACTAAGCTCAGACATGGCAGCGTACAGGTGGTCACGTCGTGGGGTATCGAAAGCAGCCTTATTATCGAAAAATGGTGATACGTGTCGATTTGGTTCCCATTTGTCTTCTCCAGGACATAACGAAGATCTGGAAACGGGACTGATATAATCCAATCAGTGCTTTTACGTATGGTTTCAGTCTCTCACACAATACACTCGTGAGAACCTTATATGCAATAAGCAGAAGGCTTATGCCACGATAGTTGGTTCGCAGTGTGGCGTCCACCTTCTTTAATATGGGGAAAATGATACTGAGGTTCCAAACGTCAGGCATGCTCCCCAAAACCATATTTTCAACTTATCGCCACCATTCTTGAACAGCTCAGCCACGAGACCGTCAGATCCCGGGGCTTAATTGCTGTTTAATCACTGAATTGCGACTTGAACTTCCATATAGCTTGGTGCTGGGACCATTCGTTGGGGTTAGTGAATCGACTTCCCAGTATAAGCGCTTGAGTTGTCGCCCTGCAGCAAACTTGAGAAGTGATCCCGTTATAACACCAGTATACTTCGAGAATCTGTAAACAGGTTACCATCATCATCTCTACAGGAAATTCTCTAGTCTTAAAACCTTGAGTCAAGCGTTTAACCTTTTGGTAAAAGTCTTGAGCGTCATTCCTGCCCCTACAACACCCAATTCTCTGACACTCGCGCCACACAAATTCTCGCTTCTTGACAAGATATTCTCCTTTCTTCTTTTCCTGTAAACATCGACAACAGCACGTGTCGCACCAGCACTCGTAGGAGGACGCCGGAATCCAATGACTTTTCCGCCGCCGCTTGAAGGAGAGATATGTGCTTCCACATATCGCTGATGTTTTAAGACATTGGAGTGTGTTGGCGTAGCATACGAGAGACTCGAGTGGAGAAAACATTCATGCTTTGCATCGATCTCAACATGATCAATCTGATTTCGAGGCAGTCGATCGGGACTATCGGGAATATCCCAATGGATGAATCCGGTACTACGCACCGCCATACTGTATGTTGCAGCGAAGCTAATTAATCTAAGACCATTTCTCGAAGTGGTCTCATGCAAACTAAAAGGCCCGACAGTTGCACCAAAGATCCTTTCTCGCCCTACCTTGTTATAAAAATCTCCAAGAAGTATTTTAATGCATGTGATGGGCAGCGTCCGTATGCTTAGTCAAGCTCCATACAGAAAGATTATTGGTAACATCATATTTTTCTTCAGTTGGGGCGTGCGCACAAATAAGGTTGATGTTGAAGAACTTGGCCGCAATTCGTATCGTTGCGATTCTCCCGTCTATTGACAAGCATTGAAAGACTCTGCGCTCTCTTGGCACCTACTGCGAGACCGCAACGAAATTTATGCCGGCCTTGATATCAGCTATAGTATATGTCACACTTGTTCATCGTGATGCAACATTGTCCTTTCCATCGCATTTCTTGGATAGCAGTGATGTCGGCATTGCAATCATTGCGGGTATCTAGTATCTTTTGGTAACTATAAAAATATAACGTAAACTGTAATTTCGTTAATTTGACCTTATTTTTTCATCGGATCCTTTTGTCTAGTACTAATGTACAAACTTGTCCCTTAGTTCTCCCTGAGGACCTTATCATCCAAGAATAGACTTCATTTTTTAACTACATGAGAGCGTATTTTTTTCTAATAACTCGGGCGTTAGAATACACTGTATTTGTAAAAAATATTTTGTGAAACTTAATTTATTACATTTTGCAACAATCTGGTTCAACATTTCTTGCATAACATTAACAATGCCATATGCATTTTTTATAGTTTTAGAGCTTCTCAAGAGGACTAACAGACCTCCTTGGTTCTCTAAAGAATAAGCAATGCTTATAAACGGGACAACGCGATATTATACAAGAGTTAAGAGTTAAAATAATCCTTATGATTTTTTTCTACGTTATCGCCAGATCGAATTTTGGCCGTGCCTACATATAAACCTTTGCATAAATCATTTGAATTGCCTGTTATCTCGTGCTCTCTCCCAACCATTTGGAATAAATCGATTATAATTCCTCTTTATAAACATGGATCAAAGTCCGATGTTATACACTATAGGGGTATTTCCAAATTGTCTGCGATTACTAACCTTTTTAAAAACTTATAGCATCTCAACTGCGACAATTATGTATCTCTATCGTTTCACATTTCGCAAAGCAGAATGATGCCGTTAACACAGATTTCGGCAAGGCCTTTGATTCTGGTAACCACTATTTTTTGCTTAGTGATATTGAATTTCGATACAGTCTTCTTATGTGGATTTCCGAATAACATACTTAATTACTTTTTTGCTAGGTGTAAATGCAACTTGTTGTTTCTGAATTGCTCTAAATGTTTGGTTATGTCATTCTATAGAATTATAGTTAAATGCTTGACCAGATTTTTCTTAAGAGACTGGTTTAGTTGTTAAAATTGGATCTGGTAACTCAAAGATATTCAATTTAACAGAACTAAAGCACTAGATGGCGCACCCTGTATATATATATGTCATTCTATAGAAGTATAGTTAAATGCTTGACCAGATTTTTCTTAAGAGACTGGTTTAGTTGTTAAAATTGGATCTGGTAACTCAAAGATATTCAATTTAACAGAACTAAAGCACTAGATAGATATACAATATATATATATAAATATAGTGTATATTTAGTTTAAAGGTATATAGTGTATATTTATATGGTAGCACTTGGCAGGACTAAGAAGCAGGCTTCCAGCTGTTAACACAAGCAGAAGTTCACTTGTTTCACCAAACTAAAAATATTATTAGCTTTGGATTAAGCTTGTTTTAAATGATACGCTACTTTCCGCCTGAGCTTCAGTTCTAAGACGCTGATGGCATCAACTCCACAATTTTGGCTGCAACCTCTTGCTGCCTTATCAAGCGCTTCTTCTGGTTACAACCCAACGGCCTCATCCTTTCATCAAGGAACGTATAGTCATTTTGGTAAGTGGTCCAAATTCATTTAGATTCTCTGGCAGTCCCTTGTTCGCACGCCACTTTTGTTCAATGGCCCGCACGACGGTGGTAGGGACATGGCGACGTGCAGTAATTGAGCTTGTAGTTGTTATGCAGAACCGGCATACAATTACCTAATGTTTTTATGTAAATATAAAATGCTCACATACCCCACTAGGAATGTTTTAGATGGTTTGGAAAACTTTTTATACAATATTTTATACAATATATAGTTGAGTTAACTATAATTTGGTGAATCGAGTAAATGACCCGTGCTAAACACTAAGGCCAACGCCAGGGACCTGCGGAACTGGGACATGATTAATTTTTGTTTTGTTTTTTTTAAACTGTGTTTTATAATAGTTTGTGATTCTATTTCTGATAGTTATTTTTTTA
This sequence comes from Hirtodrosophila trivittata, assembly GCA_035045065.1. NCBI lineage: Eukaryota > Metazoa > Arthropoda > Insecta > Diptera > Drosophilidae > Hirtodrosophila > Hirtodrosophila trivittata. The sequence continues at coordinate 96,427 of JAWNNK010000064.1, forward strand.
GTGGTCGCGGTCTATTTGTTCCACATTTTTATTTGCTTTAAATGGGCTTTCTAATTTTCCTTAAGGGACCCTTTCCTTACCTGGTGTCTACCTTTTGTTTGCTGTATTCAGTTGGGTGTTTTATGTTGTTTGCCCGGCATAGATAAAAATAAGAGCCGGAGTTTATCCAGTAGTGTCATGTTTAGTTTTGTGATTGTATATGTAAAGTATTGTTTCTATTTTGGCTTATTCATCGTAAGATTTTTTATTATACGATGTTTTTTATTTAATGTTCTGTGTAATCTTTCTATGTTAGCTATGCCTGTCTTTGTTGTATTGAGTTGTAATTCAATTCACTCTCGAGCCATCGCTTAAGAGCTAAGCTGGAAAATGCGCCATCTCTGTGTGATTTAGTGAATAGTGTGGGTTTCCCTAATTGGTTAAAAATGCGCATAAGTGTTTTTACATTCTATCCAATCTCTTGTTTTTATTTGTTCGAGGGTAGAAAATTTTGAATAAATATCGAATATCCACTACGAATTTATCACGACAATGTTCAGGTTCAGATGTACTCTTGAAGAGTATTTTTGTGTCTCTATGTTCTGATTTAGGTAAATTACACACATTGCATTAATTTATTATGTTTTGAATTGACAACTGACTATTTGCGAAATAATGGTTTTCTTTAAATAATTTAGTCATTTTCTGGATGCCAGGTATTGTAGTATTGTAGTTTTTCATGGTATTGAAGTATGATTTCATTGAATTCCACATAGAAGTTAACATTATTTAGAAAGATAGGATTATAAGTCACTATACTATGGGAGGTAATAATAATTTCTTTATGAGCTATTTGGATGATTTCAAAATCTGCATCGCTCTCGATGTACATACATATATACATATTTATGTATGAAATAATCGAGCAAAAATCTTGTTGCATTTTCAAGAGTCATTTTATCGTAATGGATTGTGGTTATTGAGTTGATAAAAATAGTAGACTGTTCTATCTTGTTTTGATCTGATTTAATGAATATTACTTGTATTTTGAATATATTAATTGATTATTCTGTTAATTGAATAAGATCACTACCGTCTTCTTGCACTATGTTGGTGGGTAGCTTTGATGAAATGCGTCTGCGACGTAATTAATTTTCCTTTAATATATTCAATCTCACAATCAAATTCGGCCAATTTAATTCTCTCTAGTTTGGCATTTGGTTCTTTGAGAGTGTGCAACCACCTGAGGGGCTGATAGTCACTAGCTATTTGGAAATATCTTCTAAGTAGGTATTGACGTAATGTTTTAGTTGCCCAAACAATGGCGAGTAATTCTTTTTCAATGGCACTGTTATTTAATTCATTCTCGTTAAGAGCTATATTGCTAGCATCTTTTGTTAATATAAACTTCTTCTCGAAGTCAGGGAGTTTCAGAATTGGTTCACTAGTTATTAAGGACTTGAGTTTATTAAATGACTCTATATATGCATGACTTTAAATGTCTATTTTAATGCCTTTTTTTAAATATGGGTTCATTGGTTTTGACACATTGTCGTAGTTCGGAATAAACTTACAATAATAGCCTGTCAATCCAAGGAATGCTCGGATTTATTTTATTTTTGCTGAGTTGTAATGGGTTTAAATGTTCCTCAAGACATGAGGAAAATACGATTATGTCATGTAGGTATACTAAGCAATGTTTATTGTGTAGGGGTCGGATTATGTTATTCATGCACCTTTGGAATGTAGCGTGTGTTTTTCCAGGTGGCGCCAGCTCTTGAGGACCTGCGTTGGAAACATTCATTTTTCACTGACATTCCCTCCAAATTTCATGAAATTTGGAACAGTGGAATTGGAGTTATAGCGTCTAATGTGACAGTATGTTTTTGTCATCAGCGCAAAAATGAGTGTTGAACACAGAGCCAACATTAAGTTTTTTTTTAAACTTGGTAAAACTTTTACCGAAGCTCACAAATTGATGAAAAAAGTTTATGCGAATATTTGTCCATCTCGGGCCCCTACTTACGAATGATATACGCGTTTCACAGATTGTCGGGAAGGCTTAAATGACGACGAACGTTCCGGCCGGCCGAAATCTTCAGTGAACGAACAAACCATCAAAACTATCCGTGAATTTATCAAAAATGAGCCAAAATCGTCATTGCGGGTCTTGGAATCGGAGTTGGGATTGTCCAAAGACTCAATCCATCGCATTTTGGTCGATCATTTGGGCTTCAGGAAAGTGTGTGCGCGATTTGTTCCTTATCAATTGAAAGTTCAGCCAGAATATCGCAAAGAAGGAAGTTGGCATTGACACTTGTGACCGATTTTTGGAACAAAACTCGAATTTTCACCGTCAGCCACTCGTCGTATTCGCGTAATTTGGTACCACGTGACATTTTTGCTGTTCGGCAAGCTGAAATTATCCATGACAGGACGGCGCTTTGATGATGTGGAGGTGATCCAAAAGGCGTGGACCGACGTCCTTAAGGTGATTCCGGCCAACGAGCTTAAACACTCATTTGAAAAGTTATTGAATCGAGCTAATAAGTGTATTCAGTCGAAGGGAGATTACTTTTAATAATAAAAAAAACAAGTACTCAAACATCTATTGTAGTTTTAATTTTATTCCAACAGTTCGGAAGCTTTTGAGAACCACCTTGTACTTTCTCTAAATATTCCTTGCTTAAGCATTTCCTAAACTTGTTTTTCTATTTCTATTTCGTGCGCTTGCGCTTTTAATAGTATACGTGCAAGTTAGATTTTATCTGGTCTCCCTCTATATATTAAAGATTCTTGTATTTACGTAACAGTTCCTTTAGTTTGAAGTCTTCCTCTTGATTGAGATGGTCTAATCTAAATTGGTCAAAACTAAAACTTTTTGTTGTTATAGGAAATGAATTTGTTTCTGATTCTAATGTTTGTTTTGTGAACAAATTTTGATCATCATCTGGACCTGAATTTATAAGTGGATATGATTTGTCAAAAGTGTAGCTGTATGTATGTGAAATTGTTAAAACTTGCACGTTGTGTAGATAATCTCAAAGTCATGCCTAAAACGACTCAATACCACCAAATCTTAGAGTATTCATCTATGCAAGTTAAAATTTCAAATTATTGAGAATACAAAATGTCAATATTTTAAGTTAAGCCTAGTTGTAGGAATTTGTTTGGTTTTGTGTTATATTAATTTTGTTACAATTTTCACAACTACAGACTTGTACATATGTTTGTGTTGCTTTAGAGATCTATATGTATAATGTTGGCCAGTTTTAGTTTTTAACGATGTGTTTAATTAATTAATTTTTATCTATGACTTCGAGCATGCTATTATTCTATATTGACTGCCTACAGTGAATACCTATAGTGGGATTTCACTGAAAAAATTCTATAAGTAAGGGTATTGGTGGCACGTGTAGAATGCCCTCGACATGGTGTACGGGGAACATTTATCATACGTCTAGCAGTAAGTAGTATCAAAATTCAGAAAAACATACAGTTATGATACTTTAATAAATAGTGTGCTGAAATCTTTACTTATATATAAGTAAAACTTCAAATTTTTCTACATAATTTTTTACAATTGTGCTGAACCCGCGCCTTTGCACATTTAATAACTCATCTGGTCGATCTTCTTTATGGCATTTGCGTGGCCAAATCAATCGCAGAGCTGCAGCCTGGAAGCATAGGTATAGGTGCGAGCGAGATAAAAATAAAAGGCGAAAAGGAAGTTGGCGATGTAAAAATCCTGTATGATAAATTCATACAGTAGGCAGTGGGTTAGGCACGTAAAATTTTCTCTGAATTCACGACGCAACAGATATAAATTATCTATTGAGTCATATTCAATAATATGCTGTTTATAATAATATATAATAGTTGTTGTTTGAATTGGTTTATTGGTTTGGTAGTTTCTTCAAATCCAATTTTTAGACTACTATTGGCAGAATGCAACGTTGAATTACACTACTCAGACAATTTACCATTTCCTACTCCACTCCAAAATTATGAGTTGGATGTAAAAAATGAAGACAGTTTGAAAGAAGAAGAACCATCATGCCCATGATATGGAGAAAAAGGTGATCAACTGCACAGACTGATCAAGTCGGAGTTGAGTGATCTCATGCGACACCTTGACTTGTGAAAAGAGAAGGCAGATCTTCTGAAGGTTACAGCAATGGAACCTTATTCAACATGATGTGAGGATCACGAAGTACACACAACGTCTGCTTCCTTCTAAAAAACAAAAAAATCTATGCTTGTACACTCTATTTTAACGATATGAAGCGAAGTTTTTTAACAAATAGTAGTTTACACCTTGAGATGGCCCAAATTGACAGGGATTTGTAGAATAGGAATGGCAGGTATATTTAGATCATGATCCAACTGAATGAGGCTATTCATAGACTCTTCCAAACTCAGTTTGAAAGCTGTATTGCTTCACAACGGCAACCAACTTTCTTCTATTCCTGTTGGTCGGTTCACGTGAAGGAGACTTAAGAAACATTACAGCACTTGTCGACTCATTTAAATATACTGAACATTGGTGGAAAATCTGTTATAATTTAAAAGTAATTGCTATTCTTAAGAATACAGTAAATACTTTTCCTTTTATGTATGTGGGACAACAGGAATAGGAAATCACATTATATTCTAGTATATTGGCCGCAAGAATTCTTAGTAGATTTTCTAATCTAAGTGATCTGATTGGCGTTTTCTGGGTTTTCCCAATCCTCGCAACAAATGTTAGAACATTTAATACATTTAATACATTTATTTTGAACACCCCAGATATTAACTTTAATGTTAAATTTAAATTCATAATTTCAATTAAATTTAATTATGTCAAGTTTATCTTATGTTTATGGTCGATGTTAATAGTTGACATTAAATAAATAAAAATAAATAAATCAATAAATAAATAAACCCTAGTTAGAGAAATGTCCTTGTCAAACCTTTTGGGGATCCGAATTATATTCTTCGTCCACCCCTGAATATCAAACTAGGTTTAATAATGAAATTTGTCAAAGGGATGAACCAAGAAGGCCAATCCTTTTAATATTTAAAAGAAAAATTTCCAAGATAGATGACTGATACAAAAGTAAAGGAAGACATTAAAATCGATTTTTTCCAATCCCATATTGATTTTTTCCCCTCCTAGTTGTGAAACTGTCAGTGACGAGCATAGAGAAAGGGTTCATTAGGATATTTCTGTGATGGAACTGAGAACTTGGGGATTACTGGTGGCTTCTGCGTAGGGATGCTCCAGAACTCACTTACAAGAGGAAACTCAAAGACAGCGATCTCATGAAGCTACCAATTAATTCTCTGTTTTTTCACTACTTAAGGATTTAAGTTTCATTGATTAAAATGTACGAGCACACTTTTAATATTGCTAGCATTTATGATTATTATTTACCCTTAATAGAAACGACACTGGTTGATACTGGTTTGTAAATAATTTATTAAATTCTTTTATAAACACATGCCATCTTTTATTTTTTTAATTTTGATTTATTGCAGACACTTTGAATGAAAGTCGTTGATAGTCTGTTTTTTAATTTCAATATAAGTTATGCCATATACGATACACAATCAATCCTCTATTATGTGTAGCACAATTTATTTCTGTTTTATTTATTTTTTGAAGCACAACTGTTTGATTTGTGTTTCACAAGAAAAATAAAAGAAATCGAATGCGTCTGTAATGACAGCATCATACGATCTCTAAACCTTATGTAATTAATAAATCGTAGCAGAACTCTTGGTGTTTTGTTATTCTATATAAATTAACTATTGGCCATATCGACAATATTGGTGTTCTAGGAATTATATTCCCTTTTCCCATCCTGCGCGGACAACTTTTTATAGTTTACACAGCGCATTCCGCGCTTTATGTGTAAATTATAGTAATCTTTATCTATAACGTGTTCTCAAAAGAGTTTTCTCTATTTCCTTTAAAATAATTTCTTTTCGTATATCTTAGTAGATATATTGTAATTAACCTCTTTTCTAGCTACACTATCGTTTTGTCCTTCACATTTTATTCTATCGTTTGCTATTCTCCATACTTCATACATCCTACTTGTTTTTTTTTTCTATCCTCTGCTTTTTAACTCTAATATCAATAAATTTACAAAATTGACATGTTGACATGTTCTGCTAAATTTTCCATTTGGCTACATTGTCTAATTAAAAAAACCAATTTTATTTATTTTTATAAGTTTTATTATTTATATATTCTACCGTGGCCAATTTACTGGAATTTACCACTTTGGTAAATGATGCATTTTTAAAAAAAGTCAATCCGATGCTATTTACATGGATTTTAGTAAAGCTTTTGATTCTGTCAATCATAATCTTCTTATCTTTATACTAGATTCATAGGTTTGCCACCCTCCTTATTATATTGGATTTCCTCGTATTTAAGAGATAGAACCTAAAAAGTGTTACTGAGGTCTTCTACTTCGAGGCCAATTTCTGTCACTTCTGGTGTACCTCAAGGTAGTCAATTGGGACCTCTATTAGATTTTTGGTCAAAAAGTCGGTCAAAAGTGTCGATCGATGTGATGGATAAAAGAAGGAAGTTGGCATTTGCTGTACAATAATGAGCAAATGCTAACTTCCTTCTTTGCGATATTTTGGCTGAATACGACGGATACTACGGATCAATCGCCTCATAACACCAAGATAAAGTTGCCCATTCTCTGGAACGTTCCCTTTGAATATCACCTTCCATGTCTTTCAATGCACTCAGAAAACCATGCAGAGGATTGACACCATTGACAGTAGCAAAAATCCGCCGTTGATCAAGACTAACCCTGTTTTAACAACTTAATAGTGAGATGAATTTATAAGATAATAACTCTGTTTTGGAAAATGTTAGAATGCAGGGATGCAAATTGGATGTTTCACTTAGCTACTGTTGTAACCTGTCTTATTCAGTAAAACGTTAGCTCATTTAACTCTCTTGAGTTAGAAGCAACCTGGCCGTTTCCATGGCACCATCATTGACCCAAATAAAAGCTCATCTAAAAATAGAACATACCCGTGTCATTAAATTTCCCTTTATTGACCACGCATTACAGTCAGTGAGTTGACGCTCGCAAAATGAAAAACCATTTAATAGGCTTAATTTTAAATCAATAGCATTCATTCATATGAATTTCACTTTTTATCTGATCTATTAATTTAAATAAGCTCCAGAAATAAATACAGAATGTTTTCTAGAATCAAAATGTCATTTTGCTTTGGGTAAGTGTTGGGTGATTTTAGCTTGCCTGCCTTAATTTGGTAATTTTCCAGAAGCGCAAATTATTTTTTCCTTTCAATATGACATTTTCTATTGCACATACAAGTAAGATCTTCCTCTGTATTAATTAAACTCAATTCTTAACAACCTACAATCTTATATCTTGTTTTTATAAATTATTATTTCAACGCTTCTATATTCAGGTTAAGTCCTTTAGCTCTGCGTGATTATCCTAACCACCCAACTATAGAAATCTCTCTCCATGTACTTAAGCAATTTACCCTTTCATCACCTATTACTACTGAGCATCACCGATGTTTTCGTAAAAATACCTTCACTTTGGTTAATCCTTGCCTTCCTTAATACTTAACTCTCTATTCGATATCTGAAGACTCTTAAAATTAAAAAATATAAAGTCTTAATGTCTTAAAATGTTCTAGATGTCTGGTGCTATTCTAGCCTTATCTAAATATGCTCTCGCTAAATCTAACTTCTTTCTAATTAACTCTCAATGTTAAACAGAATATATCGCCCGATGCAAGAATCAATTTTCTAGTAATCCCAAGCTCTTCCTCTCCTTTGTTAACTTTAAACGTCAATCTGCACGTGTCCCATAATATATCTTTCTTGGCAATGAAAAAGCTTACAACGAAATAGCTGCTGCTGACTTGTTTGCCAAATTTTTTCAATCCACCTATTTAACCATTCCAGATACTAATAATCTCGATCCCAATAGTACACCTTCATCAAACTCTATTTTAGCACCCATTATCTGCGAGTCTACATTACTGTCTGCTAAAAAATCTGTAAGGTGTTTTTACTCACCAGGGCTTGATAATATGTCTATTTGTGTCTTAAAAGAAAGCACTTCTTTACCTTAACCTTTACTTCAACTTTTTCATCTCTCACTTACCACTTTCCATATCGTTTCTCATCTCATTTAACATACCACTCAAAAAATAGGAAGAACCCAATAACTTATACTCAGATCAATAATTTCCATGTTATGTTACTTCTGGCGTGCCTCAAGGATTATATTTTTCAATAATGACCTTCCGTCAATTTTATCACTTACGTGTACTTAATTATGCTGATGATGTTAAACGTTTATTATCATTTCAATATCCTTCTCAAATTGGTATTCTTCCACATGATCTGAACTCAGCCAATCATCTTCCTCTAAACTGCTCTCATTGCATGTTTATATACCGATTAAAGCCTTCGTGATTTCCATTGTGATCCTAATCATTGTTTACCATTAAACTCTAGCAGACTCTTATTATTAAGACTCCCGTCCTTACCTAACCGTAGAAAAATCTAGCAGTTTTATTTATTCAGAAATTCATAAACGGCAACATAGATTTTTCTACTCTTTTCAATCACTTTAATTTCTCTATTCCTTGTAGAACTACTAGGAACTATTTTTGTCTATATCTTCCTATATGCACCAATGATTATGCTTTGCAGAATCTTTTTCGCATGTGATGTTCACTTTATAACGTACATTACCATGCTTTTTCATCTGAACATTCTCGTCGCTCAATCAATCTTTCGGTTTTCTATCTTCGGCGATGCCTACACACTAACTAAGACCGACGTGTGAGTTTAGAGTTATCTTTATTGACTGAATCTTCGTTACATATTTTCTTATAATTACCTTACCGACTTCTTTATGTATATCTTATGTATAAGTGAGCAGAAGCGTTATGTGCGCTTATGCTGTAGTTGTTCAGCATGAGAAAGCTGACAATGCATTTGATTCAAGCAGAGCATTTGTGGGTGATCATATTTCACGCTCACTTGAACTAATATGTTTAATGTAAATACTGTGACAAAGTGCCACAGTGTATTAATTGTTCAATTTGTGTAATGCACTGAGTGCAGTGGATGTTCGATATCTGCGCATAGCACAATAATTTGTATTGTTCTGATTGGGTTTACCTGAATTTTTCCAGTCCTTTCTGCATATGCTGGAAGAATTATGCCTTATAGTGTGTAATATTTAAAGGATAAACGGTATCTCATGGTCAGGCTTACTCGACTACAGGGGTTTTATTTGCACAATTTATCTTGAAGAATTTAATTCCTGAATGATTGATATTTTTTAATTGATGATTAATATCTTTTAATTGATGGCATATATAATTCTTGAGCTCCAAAGGTACATTGTGATAGTAATATTTTCTGGTATACAATTTTAATGATAAACTTTTGTTGTGCATTGAAAATAATGTTTTGTTATAATAAATAACCTTATGTTGTTATATGTTTTATACCAAAAAAAAAAAGTAAGGAGTGAACTACGAAATGTAAGGTGTTAGTTGATTTATGGCACAAAATAGACTGATATGACGCGTTGAACAAGCCACTATATATGTCAGTACATCAAGAAATAGTGTAACTATGCAAGTTTCAAATGCTATCGCAATAGATGGCGCACTCTGTATATCTTCAGACAATTGTAATGACACAAATAATGATTAGTATAATGAAAAAAGAATGTAGAAAATTATGTCATATATATAAATATTTCCATTATACAAATTATTTATTATTATTATATATATATATATATATATATATAAGGTATATATTAAATAAATATAAATGAAAACTTATTCTATTCTCTATATATTTTAGTGTGACGATTTTCCTGTTAGTGAAAAAGTAGCACTTCAATTGGCAGGCTTGCAAGCTCAAGTAGCCTTAGGCGACCCTTCTAGTCAACCGAAGCCCGAATATTATTGTGATATTGTTAGTTTTTTACCAAACCGCATATCCAAAACAAGAGAACAACAATTTTGGATACCGATTCTTGCACAAGCACACCGTCAATATGGATCATCGAGGAACGAATTAACTGCTAAAGTACTGTACTTAAGTTGTGTAATGCAATACCCTTTATATGGCACGACAATGTTTAATGTTATTTATAAGGGATATTGGAACTTTGCAAGCAACATTATATTGGGAATCAATTGTGATGGGATTCTTTTTATTCAACCTGAAGACAAATTAATTATTTATCAGTTTAAATTTGCAGATATAGAATCTATTATGATAGATCCAAGTGATAGTTTTATTACGCTGTCACTTAATCGAAGCACAAATGAAATCCCAAAACTTATAAAAGATGAAAGCTTTTCGATGGACCTACAAAAGTGTTTTGTCTTCGAAACAGTTGAAAAGAATGAGATTGGATCCCTAATAATTTCGTATTATCCATTACTTTCAAATTGGATATTGAATAATTTTGATTGTCCCAAGAAAGGAAAAGGTGTCACCACTGAAGATAGAACAAGACTTTATCAAAATATCATATTATGCCGAAGACAATTAATTGACTTAAATGTGGTTCGTAAACCTCAAGAGTCAGGAGGATTCTTGAGAAACACTTTAAGACGTCTGTCAAAGCATCGGATTGAAAAGTTAAGAAAAGATGAGAGAACAAATCCTCAAGACCACGGAGAAACATACAAGGGATTTTCCCACGGTTTTGGGCTTTCAGTAAACAACAAATCTCATTTTGCCTAACTTCACTTCCTGATCAAGATGAAGTAATAATGATCCAGACATTTGATACAATTTTAAAATTTTCTGGTCTTGGAACTTCTGGTAAGTAACAACATGAATTTTATGATGTTGATTAAACAAAATATCTATATTATAATGTGGGTATTATATAAGTGCGACTGCATGGCAAACTTGCAATAACTCAACACCAGCTGTCTGAACAGCCTTTTTGAGATACTTTTGTCAGGTGTTTTTCGACATTTGTCGGCTCTGTTTTTGTGACATTTATGAAAAACTTCCAAAATAATAAATGAATTAGCCCTTTATAGATAAAGTATATAAAATTGCAGTAATAAGGCGTATTTTAAGATATTTGGCATCCAAAGCGAGACGGATAAGTGGTATAATTTTTTTTTTGTTTTTTAATTACTTTGTATTATTTATTGGATCTTCACTTACGAGACTAACAATAATTTTACAAATCTTACAAAACTATATTAATTAACAATTACATTTGCAACTGCTTGGAGTCTACTGGTCCCTAAGTATTTATCGTTGGGCTGGAAAGTCGTTGCGGTGAAGACGAGAGCGGATAGAAAACCGTGTTAGATCTCTTGCAAGATGATTTGGATGGGCAGAGAGCTTTATGTGGTACTTTTCTTTTATCTGGAGTACGACGTCTCTGATAGAGGATGTTCAGGTTTCTGTGGATGATTGCCGGACGTACCACGTTCTCAGATTTTATTGAGCCCTTTGGGATGTTCAGGTTTCTGTGGATGTATTCGTTCCGAACGTACCACGTTCTCAGAATTTTTGATTGAGCCCTTTGGATGATGTCAATAGTCCTGCTGCTAGCATTTCTCCAGAGCTGGGAGCCGTAGGTCCAGATCGGTTTTAGGACGGAGTTATATAGCAGAACCTTATAGTCCAGGCTAAGGGGTGATCGTGCGTTGATAAGCCAATGGAGGCTGTTGGCCCTCAGCTGTAGTTGCGTCCTTTTAGCTTCAATGTGCCTGGGCCAGGTGAAGCGTCTGTCAAGGTGTACGCCAAGATACGTTACTTCGTTTGCTTTTGGGATTACAGTATTATATAGTGTAACTGAAGGGCAGTCTTGTTTGTTTAAAGTAAACGTAACATGCTTGCATTTTTGCTCATTAAATTTTATTCGCCAGTCAGATAGCCATTTCTCAACAGTCGCCAGATGTCCAGCAAGTTGTGCTGTTGCTCGCAGTGGGCATTTCGACTGACTTAGTATCGCGGTATTATCAGCAAATGTGGATATTAACATTTGGCTACTCGTGGGGATGTCCGCTGTATAAAGGATGTATAGCGTAGGACCAAGAACGCTGCCTTGATGAACTCCAGCTTTTATAATATGCTCAACTGATATGGCAGCGTTGCATCTTACTGAAAAAGCTCTGTTGTAAAAGTACGACTCTAGCAGATTATGTGTGCAACTAGGGAGCATTGTTTTTATTTTATACAGCAGTCCATCTAGCCAGACTCTGTCAAAGGCTTGGGCCACGTCCAAAAATATCGCAAAACAGTACTTCCGATATTCAAATGCAGTACAAATATAAGATGTTATTCGGTTGACCTACTTGATGGTTCCATGTTTTCCGCGGAAACCAAATTGATGTGCGGGGATTATATTGTGGTTATTCAGATATGGGATAATGTATGTTAGGAGACATTTTTCGAGAAGTTTTGATAGGCATGATAGTAGGCTTATGGGCGTATATGATGCGGGGACCGTGGGATCTTTTCCAGGCTTAGGTATCATTATAATGACAGCTTTTTTCCGTCTGTCTGGAATATGGCCAAGTCTGGTTATCGCATTAAACAGTTGGCAGATAATACAGACTGCGCAGTGAGGTAGTTCAATAATCATATTCGGCGTTATTAGATCGCATCCTGGTGACTTTTTCGTTTGGAGTTGTTCTTAAATGATTTTAACAATCTCTTGCTGTCTGAATTTAATTGGAGAATACGACAGTTGGTTTTCGTCTGCTAGCTGCGGTAATGTAAATGCGTTCGTTGTAGGGTTTGGTTGAAATACATTTTGAAGATGCATGGCGAAAGTGGATGCTCTGTCTTCGTCACTGCGTGCCCACTCGTCTGGCGAGTTTGTTATTGGCATAACTGTTTCTACCGGTGGGCATAGTGATGGATGGGCTCTCCATAGTGGGTGTTTTGTACTTGATGGGGATAGTTTCTCTATATAGCTGCGATGGAAAAAATCCTGCTCTTGTTTTAACGCTTTTGTAAGTCTTCTTGTGGCGTCTTTAAGCTTTTGCTTTGCGGATGGCGATCTGTGAAATTGCCATTCTCGTCTTAGACGACGCTTCTCTAGAACGAGCTGCTCTATTTATGCTTTCGTCTTTTTTATCTTTGGCGGTGCATTTGTAGATTATGGTGTTGCATTACGTGCTGCCGCAATTAGAACAGATTCCAGATGGTGTACAATATGATCTACATCAGCTTTGTCATTGAGCCTTGGAGTGATGTGAGAGCTTATATATTTTTTTGTATTTAATCCAGTCAGTTCTGTATGATGTTAATCTGCATGACTACTCCTCAAGATTCGGGTGCTGTAGATGATTTAGGAGTACGGGCGAGTGGTCAGATTATATGTCCGAAAGGGATTCCGCGGAAATCAGATTGCGAGGAATATTTTTTGTTGTGGCAAAATCAATTAAGTCAGGCAGTTTTTTGGGATCTGTTGGCCAGTAAGTAGTAAGTAAGTAGTTACTTACAGTAGAGATTGCGTTATACAGTTGCTTTCCATTTGGGGTCAAAAGACGAGATCCCCAGTGCGTGTACTTGGCGTTGTAGTCACCTGCTGCTATGAAACGTTCGCCTAGCGTGTTAAAGAAACCCATAAATTCGTCTTCGGATATTCTGAAGGACAGAACACCGCGGCAAGAGTTAGATTACCACTACACGAGTATATATTAATAGATGCGCTTGCAGGTAATTTTTGGCAAAATCATTCCGGAAACGTGTTTAAGACGGTTTCTAATTAAGATTCCAGAACCACCATGTGCTTTTCCATCTGGGTGATTTGTGCCGTAGAAAGAGTAGCCCTGTATTTGGAAGTTATACTTGCTTGTGAGGTGTGTTTCCGCAAGTAGCATCACGTCGATTTGCTTCTCGTGGAGAAATTGAGTCAGTTCAAGTTTGTGTCGTGAAACGCCGTTGGCGTTCCACAGTGCCATACGTAGGGAAGACATTATTTTGATTGTTGTGATACAAGCATTTGTATCAAACGATTTTGATTGCGCATGAGGTCTTGCATAGTTGTGCGCATAAATGTCATGAAATTCTTTCATGCTGTCTTGCAGATTAATTATTAATACCAACGATTCAATGTTGTTTTGTGGATGTATTATTCGTTGGTGTTTGTGTGTTGCTCCGCGTAAGCGAAAGGTGGTATAGGACTTGTGGGTGCGGGGCTAACCAGGCCAGTTTTAAGTGCTCTAGCGAATGTTACGTTTTCATTTGTTTTATAGGGTATATATGTATTTGCGAGCGTTACGTTTCCATTACATTTTGAGGGTGTAAATGTACTTTGTACATTTTGGGGGTGTAGTGAAGACACTCGTTGATGGAGTTCTCCACAAGGTCTGCAAACAGGGCGAAGCGTACAGTAGGATCTTGTATGGCCGAACTCTTGACAGCTTGCACACTGCACTAGTCCATTGCGCTTATGTGGCTCTTCGACAGTGATTCTACGGTGCAGTTGAAACTGCAGTTTATAGATTGGATGCACTTCGTTTTTCTTGGGTGCCTTATTATCTGGTTCAAGTTCGACTTTGAACATAGGTTGGGCTTCTTGTCCTTGTTTAGTATGTTGAATCGCGTTGAATCCATGTTCCTTCAGAGCCTCTGAGATATCAGCAGGTTTTACATCAGTTTCGATGTCCTTTAGTACTACTTGCAGGCCTTTGCTGCTTTTTAGTTGATACGTATAGAAGTTTATGTTGGTATCGTTGAGGTATTTGTTCAGCACTCTGTAGTTATCTTCGATTTGGACTTGCACTTTGGTCTTATGAATAATTCCTTTGGTTAGGGTAATTATATGAAAATTACCTTTTCCAATCAGGTCTACTATGTTGTTAATGAGAGCATTAGAGCTTTTTTTTCTGATGTATATTGGTGGCGGTTTCGGCTTTTTCCTGATGTCTTTTTCAGTATCAGGTTCATCCAGTACGTCTGCGAGAATTGCAAATCTGTTACTTTCAGTGGGTGTTTGATTTGAATTACTGCAGTTTATTTTGGGCTGGTTGCCCTTTGACAAATTTTGTGGGATTAGTTTTCGCTTAATTTGTATATAGCGATCCATACCAGTCTGTATGGCCGAACTTTTTTTGATGGGAGTGCAGGTAACATTGCTGACTCAGCAGAAGCAGCGGTTGTTGTCGAAGCGATAGGGCGAGCGGGTTGTTGTTGTCGTAGCAGTTGTACTCGAGACAGAAGTTACTATGCTAGTTACCGTTGATGTGCACAATTTTGTTGTGTGCACTTGTTGCGGAGTGGAGTTCGGCATGGGGGAAGTACGCATGTCGTTCATTAGTGTGTTTGTTGTTGTTGGAATTGACGGCGAGCAAGATCGCGCTCTGTCGTTTGCTGCCATACTGAGCGTATTGGTTTTGATTGGATTGGGGGTGAGTGACCGCGCTTGGTCAGCAGGAAGCTCGGTGTTATTTACAGTTTGTGAAGAGACAAACGAGAAGTACGCGTTGTTACGTTGCAAAGAGAGCCGGCGTTCGTCTTGCTCACGTTTACGCGCGGCCCTCATGTCGTTTTGGCTCAGTGTTTTTATTGTTGGTTTATTTGTTTTTTTTTTTTTATTTTTTTAGTTTTCTTTAATTAGTTTAAAGAACTTAACTCTTCTAAGTACAACAATTAGTTGCACAAAGAAATTTTCCTTTCCTTTTTTAAATGATCTATTTTTGCCGAATGATTGACTGGAGAAAACTTTACTGGGTCCCATATTAATTTTCGGCTGCACTTACACTTAATCTTTAGTGTACTGATTGTTATGAATTACTCATATTTTGTCACCAGATCTAGCTGTACAATCTGACTTAATGTTTAGAATTCCCTGCTCGAACAATTCAATTAATTTTATTTGCGCGCTAGCATACTGAATTCCTATTTTGGTATTACTTGGTATTTTAAATAACTAAAGTTGCATGTCTATTTGGTTTAAGCGGTATGAGTTTGTAATATCATTTGCACTCCTTCATGGCCAACTTACTTCACAAATTCTTTAGTTAGTTTTCCACTTTTCACATCTGTTTAATGATTATTCAACCATCAGATGATAAGAGTCTATTTCAAAATTGTATTGGTACAGGAATAATTTTGTATAGTTTAGATACAATAATAATTTCTTATCAATGAATATTCCTTTTGCTGTAAATAATGTATAAATTTCTTTTAGCTCTGTACCAGATCTTATCTTAGAAATCTCAACCTTTAGTTGACTTGGCTTTAAGATATTAGGATTTAGTCTACCATGATTAATGTCAATGAGTAGACTGATAATTCCAGCTTGAATTTTTCACATTCATCTAATAACGGGGCTAGTTGCTTAGTATCCAAAAAAAAGTTTATTGATTATACATGTATATACATATAGTAATTTTCTTAAGGGAGCTCTGTTATATTCTCGACTGAATTCTTTTCATACTTTCGAAATTTGTATTAATTTCCTCAGTAGTTTTTTTCGAATATTAATTGTCGAATCTACTACTGGAGCTTGTGTTTGAATTCTTTGTATTATGCTAATTTTCTTGTAGGTTCTCATTATATCCTCCAGTACTTCCCGATCTTCTGCGTCCATTATACCAAACAATGTATGATACAGGGATCCCATGAATTCAAATGCAGCGCGTTTTTGTCTAGGGTTACTTTTTAGCCCTTTCTTGTGCAGGGCATTTGTTATTTTTGACTCATTTTGCATAATTTTAATTTTCATTATATTTGTTATTATGTCTGTATGCTGTATCAGAAATTGTAAAATTTCAGTCGTGATTCTGAAGACTGAACTCATTTATTGTTGGTTGTGTGATAATATAACACATGTTAAATGTGCTGGTTATGCAACCAAAGTTAAGAATTATATTTCCAATAAGTCTGGTCTTAGGAGGTGTTGCGAGTCTTGTCGTGAGGTTGAATTGAAGTTGCGAAAATTTCATGAGGCAGACAAGACAGGGTTTTAATACCCTCCGAGCAGCATTCACCAAACAACGTGGTGACTTCCAGAACTTGGATGATAATTTTAATAATTTAAAACATCCATGCCACCTGAGCCGAAGACTGTAATGCTGTCTACACCAGTCTCTTCGGCGAAACCACAATTTTTAACTCCACATCACTTACCTACGACTTGTCCGATTTCCCCGCAATTTTTTTGATACTGTCGAGCTTACGAGTTATTACTCGCCTGCTCCTATAAGAATGTGGTTGCAACTGAATAGTCGTTCAGTAAGTTCTCCCCAGACTTTGTCCGTATCCATTCCCTTACAAGCAAATAAGGCTGCTAAGCCCCTGATAGTTGTCCCAAATAAAAACAAATTTTCGACTCTAGGCTTGCCCCTGTCAATTCGGCTGATGATGTTAAGTCCTACATCCAATCGAAGTTAAAACTATCAGATTTATCTGTTGATAAATTTAGTTTTAATTATGCCAGAGAAATAATCTTTTTTAAAATTAGTGTTCCGGCGGAAGCATTCAACACTATATGTTGCAAAACTTTCTGGCCGAAAGACTTAATTATAAAAGACTTTGAGTCAAGTAGCAGAAATCGGCCTCCGATTGCACTGCTTCTAAATCCTACTAGCACTTCATCTTCATCTTCTAGTAATGCGCCAAAGAACTAACTCCTTGTATATCATGTCAGAACGTTAGAGGGTTAACTCTTAACTTAAAAAGCTTTATGTAGATAGTATTGCTTTTGAAGCTAACGTTTATTATCTTTACTGAAAGCTGGTTAAACTCCGAAATTTTAGATTTTTCTTCATTTCGCAATAAATACTCATCTTTTATATGCGATCGTTTGTCGCGTATAGGAGGTGGTGTCCTTATTGCTTTAGACTCTGATTTTATATCAGAACGTATTTTGTCTTCTTGCCTAATAAATTGAATTGATTGCCGTTTAAATTATATATAAAAATGTTTCTTTATATATAAAGTGCTCTTATATTCCGCCACAGTCCGATTTATCTGTATACCTAGAGCATATTTCTGCTATTGAGTCCATTTCGTCACTACTTTCTAGTAGAGATAACCTCTTTGTACTTGGTGACTTTAATTTGCTGGATGTGGTATGGTCAAATTTATCAATTTGCTTTTAGAGATGTCTCTCTCAAATTTATCCCGTTCAAACTGTAATGGTCGTCTACTTGACCTTATTTTTGCATCGGATCCTTTTTCTAGTACTGTAGTACAAACTTGTCCTTTAGTTGTCCCCGAAGACCACTATCATCCTACTTTTGACTTAGTTTTTGAACTGCCTACATGTGAGCATTTTTGTTCTATTAACCCGGTCGTTAGAACATGCTGTTTTCGTAAAACAGATTTTACAAAACTTAAATCATTAATTTTGGAAACAAACTTGTCGCAACTCGTACTCGTGTACTGACATTAACAGTGCTACTTCAATCTTTTATAATATTATAAAATTACTTTTTGATGAGCTTCCTAGGAGAACTAATAGACCTCCTTGGTTCTGTAAAGAATTGGCAATGCTTAAAAGCGTGAAGTGTAGATATTATAAAAGATTTAAGGGTTCATATAGTCCTTCAGATTTTTCTCCTTATTTCACCGCCAGACCAAATTTTGTTGCTTGTAATTCGCGTTATAACAATAATAACCTAATTCGTTGTCGTTTGCAATTTGCTCAGAATCCTAGGCAATTCTACAACTTTGTCAATACTAAACGAAAAACTTTTTTACTGCCCTCATCTGTTTTTATGAAGATATGAAAGCAACACTGATCAGGCTGCTGCCGATATTTTTGCAGGATTCTTCCAATCAACTTATTCATCCTTTTACTTTCTCTTAATTCTCCATATTTTAATGCGAAATCTAACTGCATTTTTAGTCATGTGATCTAAGAAAGTTCGTTATTTAACGATCTCCAGCCAAGATATTAACCAGGCCCAGAAGTTAGTGGATATTGTGTATAGTATATAGTATATAGTATAGTGGACCACCATGTGTACTTAGTTAGTTTGCTGATTCTCTATGTAAGCCCTTGCTTAAATTATTTGAATTGTCTGCTTACACGTGCTCGCTCCCAACAATTTGGAAGGCATCGTTTATAATTTCTCTTTATAAGGTGTTTGAGAAACTGATAAGGTCTACTACCACTAACTTACTTGAGCTTACCTCCCTTGTTATCAAAGGTTTTCAGAACAGAAAGCAGACTTCAGCAAGGCTTTTATTTCTGTTAACCACTATCTTTTGCTTAGAAAATGTTCGTTTTAAAACTTTACTATCTGGGCTCTATGCTAGAACACGAATCTTTTGCGTGGTCTCCTCAATATTCGGTACACCAAGACAGAATTGAGTCTGTTCAGAAGACTGTTCGTGGGTTTCACTAGGTCCACCTACTGATTTGCCTTAATACTACAGTATACGGCTTTTAATCAACCTCGCATCTCTTACTTACCGGCGCATGATGCTGGGAGCTTTCTCCCTTTTGGCGAAAATGACTCTTCTTTGTTATTTAGCCAAATTAACTTTTTTGTACCCTGGAGACCTACTCGTAACTTTGTACCACATTCTCTTAATACTTTTACTACTAACTTCTCTCAGCATGAATCTTTATCGAGTTTTCAACTCAGAGTCCTCTTTTGAAACTATTAAAAACCAAATTTTTAACTTTTTAACACGTTGTAGCTAAAACTATTAGATTAACTAATCCTAGTAATTGATTGAGTTTTTCCCAATCCCTTTAACAAATGTTGGATCATTTAATTAAAATATTTCGAACACCCCATGTATTAACTTTAATTTTTAATTTAAATTCATAATTTCAATTCAATTTCATTATTCCAAGTTTATCTAATTTTAAATGTAATTTTTTTTTATTGTTTTTAGATACCACTGCCATTTATTGTTGCTGCAATTCTATGCTGCTTATATTTTTATTATAAATTCTGGCATTGCCACTATTTACATATTTTTAACAACAATAGTTGTTTTATTTATTGATACCCTGTATCTTACTACTGGTGGGGGTTCTTAATACTTGTGAGGAAATACAAACGAAGGCTCGAAGGACTTTGTCATGAAAACGCTGTTCCTTCGTGAGCAATTCGAAGGATACTTATTGTACTCTTACAAATCTTAGTTATTTTTTACCTAACAGAGAGGGTACTTATCACTACTTTAACCCGACCAACGGGATTCAACGTTATATTTTAATCATGTACGCTTGTTTAACGTAAGTTTAAACAGGAGGATTATTAAAACATATAATAAAAAGAGCTGATGATAGAAAAATTATTTTTACATCAACTATTTAAATTTCAGAGGATGACTGCAAAGTTACCAATTCCGAATAAAGTGTGAGAAATTCCAAAAATGATGTTAAAAAAATATTTGTAGCATTCGGAGTGATCCAACCTGATAAGCATGATTAACAGTGTTTGAGGTGAATACCAAATGGTCTTACCGAAGTTCATCTTCGAATTTCTTCTTTGTATACTTTAAAATAATTACTGCCGGCCCCAGTAACAGGCGTATTTATGATTGCTATGGGTGTCAATAAAAGCTTTCTGGTCTTAGGTTGAAATCTAAAAGAAAAACTATGTAATCTAACCAAAAGAGTGACGAAGCATTGGTTGTAGCTTTACACAAAACGTACAATTAAAAGATATTAACAATAATGTAAAAAAGGAGTGTGCAAACGAAACCGTATTAGACAATTAGAAACAACAAACACAACAGAGCTATCAGTATCTCCATCTTCATTAACAACGGTTCAATCCGCGTCAAATAACTAAACATATACAGAGCCCAATGCGGTAAATACAGAACACGCAATAAAATATTGAAAGTAGTTCAGGATCCGCTCCACAAGAAATTTATTTATATGCGGGGACACTTAGTTTGCATATAGAGTATTTAATCCTCGCTACCCGGCCTTACGTCAGCGTTCTAGAGTAATTTTATTTTTAACTAGCAGTTATTTCAAAATTGGTAACCTTAATGTCACTTTTGATTTGACCGAAAATTAGTTTTAATCTTTCGCTGAACGAAAATGGTTATGTATCTTTTGAAAATTATGGTAATGTTTCAGAATTTGTGCGACAATTACGAACGGAAATGGGCAGAAAAGAGGCGGCATCAGCTCCGTATGTGCGTTTTCTTTTGAAAAAATTGAGAGAAACTGGCACCGGAGAATATCGCTGCTGTTGCCGAGACTGCGCGTGAGTCGCCAGGAACATCTGCGGCATCATAGGGCTATTTTTTGTTTTTTTGGAAAATGAGGCAGAAGCCGCCGTTACAGTTAATGTTAATAGCTATAGCTATTCTTTATTGTTGTTAAGATTAACAAGATTTACAACAAGTCGTATCCGTTATACGTCTCACAGCCTCTTAAAGCGGTGATGTATTATTTTAAGTGTTTATTGACCAGTAATGATCGCTTATATCGCTTGTCCATTGATCGTTCTTCAGTATCAATTCTCTAAACTTCTGCACTTTTTAATTCACGCACTCAACTAACTCGACTTCTTACTGAGCCGGTCGCGCATCAACTGTGTTTGGAACTATTGCCTCGCGCCTCGGCTGGTTGTTAGTTGCCAGTGATATCTCTATGAGACAACCTAAAGACGAATTCGCTGTCAGCTACTTGGTCTTGACCGAGTTACTGACCTACCTCAACAAAGAATACAGCTTGCGTTTTCCTGGCTTGGGGTCAGCTTGAGCTTCTAGGGCCGACTTAATTTAATGTATATCCGTGGGGTGCCTTCCGCTCCAGATGAAAGCCGCCAAGCGTCGTCGTAGGTCTTGGACTCTCACACTCGCGTCGACGTGGAATTCTATGGCCAGGCATTCCAGTTCGCCCGTGATATATCCACAGTCGTTGATATATCTAGTGTATCTGCGCCCTTCAGCAAACAATCGTTCAGTGACATGCCATTTTGCCTTTGCACTCCCGTCCACACTAGGCGTATCTTCTTCTTTTTAGGATTAGTAACTGAAAAATGAAACGAACCACGAGTTACTGCTTACCGCCAGTCTACTATGGTTTTCAGCTGGCGTATCACGCATCATAGTCATCATAAACCCTCTCAATTTAAACTCTTTGGACATCTTGGCTTCTAAGCTTTTAAGACTCTTAAGGGCTACCTGATGAGAATCCGCCAAATGCATTGATATGGCAAAATTGGTGCACTCCAAATCGACACAATCTACTTCCCTTTGCAGATCGCGGTGTCGAACCCCGGTGGGTCACAAAATCCTCCATTCTTTGAAGATCTTTGCTGAATTAGAACTTGACTGCGCATCAGTAACAGCAGACGTTGTCGACGGATAGCCGCTATCCTCCATATGTACTGTGCCGGATCCTATTCCAGCACCGTAGACTGTAGCTTGTACTCCAGCGACGTTCCTTTGTTGAGTTGGTGGAGATGAGCTTTCCGCATGACAACAATGGGGACGATGCAGACGACGTGAACGGAAATCCGCAATCCTTGTAGTCGCCGCAGCTTGTACTCGAACGGGAACAGGTGATACGTTAAACTGTCCCGTTGACCATGCTGATACAAGCATGCTAACAGGTATTCCGGGTTGAATGCCTGTTTATCGTCTCTTTAGCTCTTGCATTTAACTCATCACTGTCTGGCATACTACCACACGAGTCGTTGCTAGTGCTCGACGTAGTGAGGCTATGGCAACTTATTTCACAAAGGTACATCCACTTTATCAGACCACGTTTCACTGAGCCTCGAGTATGTTATGCACAAAAATCTCCGCCTTCGCAGAAAATATTTCAGGATGTTGGCACGTTAACCGTGTCGTAGCGTGAAAAAGGGTCAGTTGGTAGTTATTTATTATATTTCTACCACTTACAATGTGCTGAAATCTATTTATTTGGTTAATATTAAATGTAACAATGTTTCATATGTAGAAAACGTGCATTCGTGCTCCGCACACGCTGCTTTTGACTCTTACAATAATTTCTGCTGCTGCTCGCTCGCGTACTTTAATCGAAACTGCAAAGCAAAGAAGAACAAATTTGCAGCTGCGGTCGATCGTCACTCACACACAGCGCATACACTTATAATTCTAACGGTTAATTTCCAGTGCAAAGAGGAAATGTGCTTAACTTATTTTAACTTCGCCACGCAACAAGTCTTATGTTGGAATACTGTTAAATTTTTAATATTATATTAAATAACGCATACTACGGTCCATCATGGAAGATGGCTAAGCTAGTAGTAACATCAAAAAAAAAAACAAAAGAAAAACAACATAAATAAACAAAGTATTTGACACAAATAATCTCTAAATACATATAAATAAATAGTCTCTTAATACTGACAAACAACTCTTCATAGAATCTGCAATTAATTGAACTTTATTGATCTTAAAAAAAGCTTTTCACACGGTATGGATAAAAAAAAAACGTTCTATCAAAATGAGTTTCAAATTCCCCGAACACTTGCGTATCTCTATATTCAATATGATCGTACACCAAAACTTCGTGGTTCATAAAAACGGTTTGCTTAGTACCACTGAAATGCAAATAATCAATGGCCTGCAGCAGATGTATGGTAAACGCACCAAAAAAAAGGTTCAGTATTTTAGAAAAAATTTTACGAAATTGACATCATTAAAATAAATATTAATAAATTTTAATTTTTTAAAGTAAATTATTCCGCCCCCCATATTCTAAGTGTAATTATAATGTTACAATAGAAAAAATTCAAAATTTTCTAAAGAACTTATAATGACCCCATACCTATCGTTAAAATCGTTAAATATTTCGAAGTGTATTTGAATAATTTTCTTTACTTTAACAACCATGTAAATTTACAACTTGCCAAGACAATGAAGATTTATCATATTTATTACTTTTAAATTTATTTGTAGCTTAAAATACATAAACTCCAAAATAAAAGTTGTATTATACGTAACTATCAGACCGCTAATTATGTATGGCTGCCCCATTTGGTTCCTAATCTTCCAATTCATAATCTTCCAGCCAATTCATAAATTTATATTCCAGCACCAAACTTTACAGCGCAACAGATATTATAAGAAAAGATAACCAAATAATAAAAATTACCAGATGACATATTTGCCGATGCCTAGAAAGCTCTAATAGTCTCATTAAAACACCATTTTACAAAAGCGAACTTTACTTTGAGAAACCTATTTGTAACGGATTCCCACCCACTAACACATTTCTCTTTTTCGGTAAAAGAGGTTTAATTTTTTTTTATTCCTCTGTGTCTAAGCTTTAAATATTTGTGATTTTTTGCGCTTTTTAACTATATTTCATAGTTATTTGTGATTTTTAAATAAAGGTTGGTAGTTGTTATAACAGTTATGCATATATAGTACAAAGCTTGAAAGTTGTACAGCTTTGTTTGATTTCTATTGCAATTACTTTGCCAAATAATGTTGGCGATCGCCCTCACAATTGTTTGTGTGGGTGTTAGTTTTATTTTGTTTGCTGTCCGCTTAACTGTGGACTGCGCTTTGACTATTTGTTGTTGTTGCTCTCGCTTCTTTGGGTAAGCCATGAGCGTTGATATTCAAACCAATCTTTCCTTCGTTGCTTTAGTGAAGTGTTTGTTGTTAGTGTTTTTCTTTCTTCTTATTGTATTTCTAGCTCTCTTGTTTAACTATTCGTGCGTCAGTGCTTTGTTCTTGATGTATCTCTCACAAGCATTTGATTTGTCTTTTAGCTTTGTTTTTTCAATATCATAATTTCAATACGTATATAATTCGCTCAGCCGGCAACTAAAAAACACTCAAAAAAAAAAAGAATTCTTGCAATCATAGCTAACGGCAAAAGCAGAATCAAGTGAAAAAGTGTTTAAAATACTAAAGTGATACTACGAATAGTGACAATTTAAAATATTACAAAAAAATAATTAATCAAAATTTAAAGTAATTAAAATTAAAATAAGAATAATAAAAAATTAAAATTTAAATTTAAATCTGGGGAATAAAAAATATAAGAAAAATTGATTTAATTTAAAACGACCCAATATTTGATGCAAGGATTGGGGAAAAGCGACGAAAACCCAATCAGATCAATACTTATTAGTATAGAAGTGTTAGAGTAGGAGTAGGTAGAAAATTGACAATATAGTAGTACTTACGTATAAACTATTAGGAGCAATAGTATATAGAAACATAGTTTATTGAAGTATTAATATATAAGTGAAGTGAATTAGTAAATAGGGCTTACACTGTTACTAATTACAATATTATTAGAAGTAATAGTATATAAAAGTATTTGTATAATGGATAGGTAAAGTTAAGAATTTTAAGGAAAAAAAGGAGTTAAGAAAATTTGAGAATACGTTTGGGAAAGGGAAAGGATTTCTACTTAGGTAAAGGAGAATAGAGGACTTTACAGACTGAAGGGATATTTCTCTTCAGAAGACGTGGTACAGCGAATTAAAGTTTACACATAAGGCATGAAACGAGCTGTGCAAAGCATAATCAGTTATGCACGTAGGAAGGGAAAGTGGAATAAAATTCCTAATTGTTCTACGGGGAACAGAAAAATTGACACGACCTAATAAATAAGACGAACTTATGTCACTATTAATCAATTTGTAAAGAAAACCCACACCAAGAGTTTTTCTACGATTCAATAAAGACGTAAGATTAAGGAGGAGAAGCCTACTGGAATACGAAGGTAAGCCAAGGTTAGGGTCCCAATTTAATCCACGTAAAGCAAACAATACAAATTGTTTCTGAACGGACTCAATGCGATCCTGGTTGGTGCTATAATGTGGGCACCAAATGCACGAACAGTATTCAAGGATCGGTCGAACAAGAGAAACATTAAGGTTTTTTGTGATGAAAGGATCATCAAATTCCTTCGACCACCGTTTAATAAAGCCAAGTACTCAATTTGCAATCAAATAAAACACCCATGTCTTTCACAGTAGATATACGATTTAAGAGAGTATTATCAATCGAATACGTACATAAGAAGGGTCTAGTTCGACTAAACGTCATGAACATACACTTTGCGCAATTGAGATGCAACTGATTGGCCGAACACCAACGTTGCATGGCGCTTAAATCTTCTTGTAGAAGATTGTGAAGAAGGGGATCAGAATATGAGAAAATCAGCTTCACATGATCTGCATACATGAGAACATGTGAATGTGAGATAATAGAAGGTAAATCGTTGATAAAAAGGGTAAATAATAAGGGTCCTAAGTGACTACCTTGAGGTACACCTGAAGTAACATGAACAGACTTCGAAATAGACGACCTAAGTAGTACTTTTTGAGTTCTGCCTTTTAAGTAGGTTGAAATCCAATTAATTAATAAGGGTGGGAAACCTATACAATCAAGCTTGTAAAGTAAAAGATCATGGTTTACAGAATCAAAGGCTTTACTGAAGTCCGTGTATATGACATCAGTTTGCCTTTTCAATAAAAATGCTTAATTTACCAAGGTGGTAAATTCCAGCAAATTGGTCGTGGTGGAACGACCCTGTACAAAACCATGTTGGGCAGGAGAGATGATTGATTTGCAGACATGCAGTAAAACAGAAACAATAAGTTTTTCAAACAATTTAGGTATAGCAGATAATTTTGCAATACCTCTATAATTTAAAATAAAAGACTTACTAATTTGTAGTGGAATGATATATGAATCATTCCAGCGATATGGAAATTTTGCAGATTCAAGTGATATATTAAAAAGTTTTTGCAACGGTTCAGCAAAAGAACTAAAACTATTTTTAAGGACACAACTGGGGATGTTATTAGGACCAGGTGAAAAGGAATATTTTAAGGAATTAATGGCAGACAATAGGGAGCTATAGGAAATACTGGGGATGGCAATATTGTTAATGGGTAAGATGTTATGAGGGTAAGTTGAGTTAATAGAGAAGACAGGGGAGTAGGTTGATTGCAAAAAATTTGAAAATAGCTCAACAGCAGAAGAGTCGTTGCAGGCTTCATCTATCCCAAGAAAAAAAGAGGAAGGTAAATTGAAGATTTACGCTTCGAATTAACTAAATTAAAAAATTGTTTGGGGTCACGAGTAAACTGTCCTTTAGAACGAGATAAGTAATTCTCGAAGCATAAGGTATTAAGTAGGACGAAGCTTGACTTGGCTACAGAATATTTGTACCAGTCAACACTAGATCCTGATTTCTTAAATTTTTTGAAAAACTTAGACTTTATGTTTTTTAAATAAGACAGTCTATGCGAGAACCAAGGGCCTTAGATATACGAATTGACGGGATGTAGGTGGGGATACACTCATCTAAAAGTGTATTTAAGGTCTCATAAAAAAGCTGAGGGCAACATCAATGTCAATCGCATTATTTAGAGAAGACCAGTCAGTTGCAAGAATGCATTCATTTAACAAGCGATAATTTCCCTTGCGAAAGCAACGACGTGGTAATTGTTGACGTGCTAATGTCAAATTATGCGGCATAGGGAGTGAAAGAGCAATTTCAAATGCCGGATGATGTTTGTCTTCAGGGACTGTAATAGGCGAAGATCTAGAGACGGCTGACGTAGCGAAGTCGTTAATAAAGACAAGGTCGAGAATTCTATCCAAATAATTTTAACTGAATTTAATTAGACTAATGACAAATCGAGTATGCCATCCAAAAAATCATGATGATTAGAAGGAGAAAGATAGCATGAGCTATTGAGGAATGACCATGAAATATTGGGTAAATTAAAATCGCCCAGAACAACAAAAAGATCAGTATCTTTCACATGTAAGAAGACTTCTTTTATACAAGCAATATGTTGCATATAAACTTGTATATCAGAAGGTGGAGGTATATAAGAACAAGTGATAAAGATCGAATGGGAAGGAAAAGTTACCTTAACAGCAACAATATCAATACCAGTGGGTACAGAAAATACAATTCGATCGGACTGGAATATGCATTTAATGGGAATTAAAACGCCGCCACCACGGCGATTGAAACGATGTAGATAGAAAAACAATTTGACAACATTTCACAGTCAGATATGGCAGCTGTCAGCCAAGTCTCTGATAAAGCAATAATGGCAGATTGAAGGGCAAAACTACTCAAGTAGAGGCTATTAAGCTTCGTTAACAGTCCTCTAACATTCTGATATTAAATGTGAAAGGAATCGGGGCAAGAAACTAGTTTTTTGAAACACTAGATGAGGCTTGTAAAGAGGAACTACCTGATGGAAGAGTAACAGGTAAGGCATCAGCTCGTCTTTTTGCCGTGAACTCATTAACAATCATATGTGGAGGCCAACATTTTGAGTCACAAATGATTGGGATGGCATCAAATGGAACACTTATTTTAAATGGCGCAATTTCGCGAGGCGTAGCAAAATTGAATTGAATTGGTGCAGGATAGACTAGCTAGCAATATACGAATTAATGGAATCGCAAGTCGTGTCTGAGGATAGCCTAGACACAAAAACTTGCTTTCGAGGGGCAACAACCGAAAGCATAGGGGCGGATATAGTTGCCAGTGTAGCATTATCGCCACTATCAACTACAACAGAATTACGTATGGGTCTATAATGATTAAAATCAGCAACACTAGACAAATCATTTAATTATGTATTGGTTTTCTCTTAAAGAAATATAAAAAATTATACAATATTAAGCAAACAATACAATTGATAAATAATGTTGAAATTATATTCTTGACCAAAATTCCTGAAGAGATTTGTATTTTAGAAGTAAGTGAAATTAAAGACTTCAATATATCAGGTTTAAATACAGAAGAAAGCGAATAATAAGATTACTAAATAAAAAATTTAAAAGGTTACATTATAAGGAATGGAATCAATTAAAAAACACAAATACAGTAGAACGTAATATAAAAACTACTACGAACCAACAAAAAAGTTCCAAAATTTTTAGGTGTTTTCCAAAATATGAAGAAGAAATCAGAAAGCAAATAAGAGAAATGAAAAAAAAAAAGGTACAATAAGGAAAAGCAGGAGCAAATATAGTTCTTTGCATGGTGCCAAAGAAAATAGATAATTCAGGAGTGAAAAATATAAATTGTGTGTAGATTACAGTCGTTTGAATCATGTAAAAATCTCTGACAAATACACAATACCCCTTATGAACTCAATATAAGATCAACTTAGTAGGGCGCAGTACTTTAGTACGTTGGACTTAGCAAAAGGCTTTCATAAAATTAAGATGGAAGACATAAAAAAACAGCATTTGTATCACCAATGGGACTTTATGTATATGTTAAAATGCCATTTGGACTAAAAAATGCTCCAGCAACGTTTCAAAGATATATATAATATAATAATAATGACTTATTGGCCATTGTTTTGCAATAGATTGCAATTATTTAAATGGATCACAGTTTCAAATCATATCACATCATCAACCAATAAAATATTTAAGTAACAAATATAAAAGGTTTAAAAGAGAAACACAGATAATGGATTTTAAAACTTCAAGAATTTAATTGCGACATTCAATATGTAAAAGGAAAATTCAATAGAGTATTAGATTTCTGGAGTAGGCAGGAAACAGCACCGCTTATAAACAAAAATAATAACTACGAATCAAATTTAAGACACAAATTATTGTAATATACTCAGCAAAGGATTATTTGGGGACAAGAAAGAAAGATTATGGAATTCAATCCATCAGACGAAACACTTGAAATAGAATAAAAACTACAAAATAATATAAATAAAGGCACAATCGGCATATATGTACAATGTACAATGTACAATGTACAATGTACCTTAATCGACCTTTCTAAAGACACAAAAAATATAACATTTTTTAAGTGCACAAAAAGAGCTATTGAAATAGAAAATGAAGTTTCATAAAAAAATCGTATTTTATCAAACAAAAGAATGAAGGAAACATTTTATACCTTAAAAGACAAAATTTAATTCCCAAAATTAAAAGATTCATTGATCTGGTAATATCATATTAAAGAAATTGTAGAGAAATAAAATACGACAGCAATCCAATTAAAGTTTAGCGGGACTGAAACTCCACAAGATAAAAATCAAATAATTCACAAAGATATTTTCCATATTAAACATAGATCGTTTGTAACAGATATAACTCACTAAATTTGCAATAGTATATAATATCAAAGACAGAAATTGGAGAGCAATGTTACACATCATAAGAAATCAATTTACAAAGTTTGGTAACCAAAAAAAAAGTTATTATGGACAATGAATTCAGAGCAGAAGAAATATTAAGTTTTTTAAACAAAAAACAAGTGGCACATCTGACAAATCCAAATTCACACCCAAGAAATGCAGACATAGAAAGACTTCATTCAATTCTTACTAAAATAGTTAACATTGTAATAGAAACAAAGTTCAGATCGCATACAATAAACGGTATCATACTACTATTCGATGTTCACCTAAGTAGGCAAAAAATTATAAAAATGCACAAGAACTTCAAGAAATAATAAACGCGACGACGAAAATATTTTACAAAATTTAAATGTAAAATGGAAAATTATGAAGAAACCAAAAATGAAGGCCCGATAAAAAAATTATAAACACCTTAGACACAAAATGAACCGTTTTACAAACATACTAAATTAGAAGATGTACACCCCTACAATATTAAGAGACCATTTAATTTCAAAAAGTATTAAACTAACATTAAAAAAATAGAGGAAATATATAAAAATAAAATACAATTTTTTTATATATGTATACTTACTTAGTAATTTGTTTTTCCCCACTTACAGAACATTTTATTGTTATTATTATTATTAGCGTCACTATCAATGGTACAGACTAGACTACATATAGTACCAATTCAGGAGAAGGCAGGATACGTACCAAAACATATTCAATATGTACCAATACATAATCATGAATTAATCATAAACATGAATCGACAAAATAATATCAATACACATTTTAATGACACTATTAACCAGCCACCAAACACAATTCTGCAAGACAGAAACATAATGAAAGATTTTTAAGCAAAAATAAATGAAGAAAGCAAGTAAACAATAAAGAAAATCGCATTTAATTCGACCTACTGCAAAAATGTAAATTACATTTAAGAAAATATGGTATCAGCAAAGAACAATATAATTATACCTGAAATATTGACAAAAGAAGAAATAATTAAAATCAAAAATAAAACATATGTGTTTAAACTTCGGTTAAACATGCTTACATATAATTCATAATTAAAATATTCATGTTGTATCTTGTAACTACAAGGCACCGTAATAAAATAGATAGTTTATGACCACATGTATGCGTGTCTATTTTACGGTGTGATCCGAGTACATAGACGTACACGAAATATGACCCGACCCTATGAGCGAGTTGCATCCCGTTGGTCGGGTTAGAGTACTGATAAGAATAGTGTAAGTATGCTCTGTGTTAGGTATAAAAGAACTAGGAATTGTAAGAATTAAATTAGTATACTTCGAGTTGCTCAATAATGAACAGTGGTTTCATTACATATGAATATAAGGAAAATATAATTTTAGGGGAATTAAAAGTAAGCAAAAGTTGCACACTTTATAATAATTGCAAATTTATTTTCAATAACAAATCAAGTATAGAAGAAATAGATGATGAAACAAGAATCATAAAAAACGCTAAAAATTAAAATTAAATCAAAATTGCGACGAAAGAAACATCATACAAAACGGAAACTCATACAGAATTGAAATATTAAAACCTTTTCAAATGAACAAATAAAATTTTATGATAGATTTTTCTACCCAACAATCTTCTTTAACCAATACTAAACCTAAACTTCCACAAAATTGTGAAATTTTAAAAGAAATAAGAGAACTTAAATTTCACAAAAAAGTCGGAAATGGAATGGCGATAACCCTTACCATAAACAATAATGCAGCCTGGACGACAGTCCACTTTAATGTAAATATTCAATTCTCAATAGAGTAATAATAACAAAGCTGGACCAAGGCGCACTTTGGCCACCACACAACAATAGAAACCTATAATGTAAGCCAAGAGTATCAAAAGCTTCTAACTCTTCTAACAGAAATATAATATACGAAAATTATTGTATATTAAGATCGTCGGTTTATGCTCCAAATTGAACCGAACCACTTCGGAGTGAGGTACAAAATATATATATCGAGTGTTGCATTCTTTTCAGTATCATAATTTCAATACATATATAAATCGCGCGGATGATTCTGCTTAACCGCCGTTTGTTCATTGCTGGCTGTGTGGCAATATCATGTATGCCAAGGGTGCAGGTCTTTCAGGTCGAGACACTGATAAAATGATTGCCAACTCCAAAAAAGGTTGCGGTGGCTTAAGATCGTCTATGTATTCGACTGACCGTATATTTCTCTACATTTTTGTAGAAAGAGATGCGAACCGAAACAATACAATCTATAAGTGTTGGCCGCTGTCTCGCCCGGATAAATTGTATTAAAAAGTTGGAGTCGTGTCCGCCAATGAGTTTTTCAATGTCTAACTTTCCTCGATATACAAATACCAAAAATATGCTCTTTCTTTTTTGATGACTTTATTACGACTGTTGGTTTGCAACTGAGCTAGCCACATTTACTATAGTGCTATTTATCAAGTTATCTGGAGGTAATTTTAATGTTACATTAAGACTTAAATTGTCCTCCAACAATTAGTTCGTTTGAATCTGTGCGCTGAATACCGAAATTTGCAGAAACTCTGATAATTAAAATAATCAAAAAGAAATACGATCACGTCGGGATAACCAAAGTTTCTAGTCGTCGAGCTTTCTGGGAAACTTTGTTTGTTAATAAAAAAAAAAATGATTTATTTACACCACTCAGATGCTAAAAAAAAAATTTCCGTTTCATGTAGTCTTAAGCTGATTGGTGACTTTGTTTTTAACTACAACAACAAACGCAGTGATTAAACAAAATATGACTTGCCCTACGGATAAGACGAATGGATAACACTTGCACACGAAAATTACAAAGTAGAAAACATATATCCAAGAATGTAAATGAGCAAATGCCCGGGGAATTAAATAATATTGAAACACAAACATGTTGCTGCTGACTGCAGAGCTCCTGCAAACAACAGATGCCATAAGTATTTATATGTATCTTAAATTTATGAACAAATATTTTTGATTTTCCTGGAAATGTTTATGAGGAATACGGATAGGAAAATTACGTATGTTGTTAAAATGTTTTCCATATCCTTTACTTTACGATACATGGCGTTCCTGAACAGTTGCAACACTAGAATAATATTCTTAAGGCTGTTTACTTTTTTTTTGTAACATGCAGAAAAACTCCTTTAAATAGAGTATAAGAGGATTTAGTATCTCAGTCATAATCCAGCGCTCGACATTTAATATTGATTTTATAAATTAATTACAGGAGAAACAATCAAGCGAGCTGAGGATGAGCACATTCGAATTATTCAATCTATAATGGATAAATGTATGAGAAAGGATTCGCTACTGAATGAACTTTATCTCCAACTAATAAAACAAACAACAGACCACCCTGATGCCAACTCTAGAGTAAATCTGAGGAATTGGGCTTTGTTATCTGTAGCATGTAGTGTTATATTGCCTTCTACAAAATCGATTCGAAAATATTTAATGGCTCATTTGAAAAGATGTTCGAGTGATTTTATTTCTGAAGAGGGGAAATTTGCCAGGTTTGCTGAGAAGGTAAGTAATTTTTTATTATCCATTTATTATCAGTTCCTATTCATAAAAAAGTAAAAAATATTATGTACTGGCTTTAAATACAGACCATTACAACATCCAAACACTTGCCGGGAGTCAATCCCAGGATCTATTGACAAATTGCCTAAACTAATGACCTACTGACCTACTTAGTCAACTCGCCTATAAGTTGGTTATTAAGGCGGTTATTGAGTCCAACCTGCAAGTTTTCAATTTAAATTTATCTTTACTTTTATCAAAAAGAATGCACGAGATTTGGTTATCAATGTAAAATACATTTATTGTTTATAGCTTTATTAGCGTGAAGAATATCAGATGTAATAAAACGCATGGTTAATCGAATAACTTTTGCATTTATTGTAATTGCGTTGTACGCAATTCTTCTTGCTCTTAGTTGAAACTCACTTTTGATACACATTTTTTTTACTATTCAGCTGCGCAGAGAAATAGAGAAGTATTTATGTATCATGCACACTAGAGTGACGCTAATTACTCTGAATTTTTCATTGTCATACGAACGCCATTATCGCAGTGTATAGGGTCCTATAGTATCAAAACACACACGCCAAACACGTGATAGCTATTTTGTGGGAAAAAATGTTCAAACAAATCAACGCTTTTTTTATTTTTTTATTAAAGATGGGTTTTTTTTTTATTTAACAAGTGTTCAGCTACCTTAGTGCAAGCTTAATCTAGTTGTATATGGGAAAGAGAAAATAAAACAAAAGGGAAAACGACAATGAAAGGCTTACAAATAGATCACGGAAGTGTGACTTACGCATACAAATATTTACATATATTTGCATTATTATATGCATATACTTGCATTATTACATTACATATACATTTTTACACAAATTTACATCTATTCTATATTTAAGAAAGAGATCTATTTGAGAGATCTATTGGGTGAAACCTTTTTAGTCTTCTCTTCCTTGGTCTTACAGTTAGGCGCCTAACAAGAGCATTTGGGTGAAACCTTTTTAATCTTCTCTTGCTTAGTCTTACAGATAGGCGCCTAGCAATAGCATTTGGATGGTGTTGGGTGTATCTTGCACCACAGGACTGCATAACATATCCATATTTTGGAATGTTTAGGTCTCTTCCAATGTCCCTTTTTCACATATACGAAGGAGCGTTGCACATTTTTCTCAAGATTTTGACTTGGGCAATACATCTTTTATTAATATTTGTTTTTGCAGCAATTCCATAGATTGGTAACGCATATTTCCAAATGGGGCTTAGTATAAATTTATATATTGCCACCTTGCTATACAAGGATATCTTGATTTTAGGGGTTAGAAGTCACGCTATTTTACCAGCTTTTCATAATACCGATCGCTGGACCATTGTAGTGTGAGCTTTAAAATTCAGTTTTCTGCCTAGTAAGACGCCTAAATATTTGTGGAAACTCTTATGTGTTAAAGTGGAGCTCAGCATTGTAATGCCTCTGCAGGACTGAGATCGTCTTGTGAAGGTCTCGTTGGCTCATTTACTACTGTTGATACCAACATTCCATTTACGAGTCCAATTTTCGAAGTTGTTGTAGTGCTTCTGTAGCTTCACTGATATTACTGCTCCTGGTAAGAATTACCGTGTCATCTGCGTATGTTGCGGTTAGTACGTTGTCCACTGTCTCTAGCGTTGTTATTGCCCGCGCCGTAGGCATATCAGCAGGAAACAGAGAGTAGAGTGTAGGGCCAAGCACACTACCTTGTGGTACCCCTGCATATATTGACCGCTTCGAGGACTTTGCTCCATCAACAACAACCTTAAAACTACTATTCTTTAAATAGCTGCTAATAAGCTGAAAAAGCTGTCCACACTCTGTCGCACGCTTGTTGTATATCCACGAATACAGCTATTGTGTAAATTTTTTCCTCCATTGCATTTAAGGCAAAGCTTACCACACGATGGAGTTGCTCCGGTGTACCATGACCTCGCCTGAACCCACATTGCCATGTTGGAGTTCTGGATGTTACAATTAACGCTTGTCGAGCCATTTCTGATGAATTTCAGAGAAAATGTCAATGGGCTTTATTTACAATTAAGTCCAAGTCAAATCTATTATACTGATGAATCCGGATTGTTTTATAAAGTGATCACAAATACTCAACACACTTGTTAGTGCCCAAATAAGCAAGGTATGCAAGAAGCGCATAAACCATTTCTTATCGGCAAATCATTGAATCTTAGATTACGTAGTCTAAGTCCTTTTTTCGCGACAGGTCCGAATTTAATAAGTTGCGTTAAGCGAGGTCATACTGTAATTCCTTACTACTAACAATTTTGTTGGAATATGTCCAACAAAAGGATTGCAGTTGTGCAAGTAAATTAAAAGAGCGCGATTAAAAGAAATATGTCTTATTTATTCATTCATACAGTGCTCCGTGCTGTGCAAAAATGTAAGTCTTCTAATATGAAAAAATAATAACGCAGTTGTGTCTTAGATGGACTGTTACTATATCGCAGCGTCAATATGGATGACGTTTTGATTCGAATCTGCTGTCTAAAGTCGGGTCCCAGTGTAACGAACCGGAAAAGCTTGTTGTATAAATGCTCTCCCTATATAGACGATGCGGACATTCCACGTGTTAAAGGTCGAATCGACAACAAAGAAGGAGTCGAAGTCAGCGCAAAACGGCCACTTATTTTGCTAACACTACATCGACTGATGTTTTTACTGGTCGAGTTTCACCATCGCAGATTCCATCACATGCACAACGATGTCGTCAACGAAATGTGCCAGCAGTTCTGGATGCGTGGCTTAAAAGCTTTAGTGAGAGAAGTCTCACGTAGTTGCCCCGTGTGTCGCATTAGACGCGCCCGTCCGATGCCACCATAAATGGGCGATCTGCCTATCGAACGTTTATCACCCTACACACCACTGTTCACATTTACAGGTGTGGATTAGCTTGAACCCATTGACATCGTAGTTGGACGGTGGCACGAGAAGCGTTGGGTATCCTATTTACGTGCCTGACGGTACGCGCTGTGCATTTGGATATAGCCACGTCACTGTCAACTGACTCATTTCTGTGTGTTCTGAAATCGTTTGTGGCCAAACGCGGATGCCCACGCCGCTTGTTGTCGGACAATGGCACAAACTTCAGAGGAGCAACCCGGATTGTAAAAGCCGAGATTGAGCGCATATCGCCTGAAGCAGTAGAGCAAAAGTACCCAGAATTGGAATTCACTTTAATTCCGCCAGGATCACCGCACATGGGCGAAGCATGGGAGCGAATGGTTCGCTCCACGAAGTCTATTCTGACAGAAATTCTTCCCCAAGGCAGGCTTGCAGAGGAACTGTTATGCACAGCGTTAGTTGATGTAGAAAGTGTGCTTAACTCGAGGGCACTTACTTACTCACTTGCAGTGGATTGAGAGAACAAGATTCAATGGAGCAAGGCGAAGCTAGATTGGCAGCCAGTTAGCAGATCAGTTTTGGAAGGAATGGCTACGCGAGTACTTTCCCACGCTTACCAGACAAACCAAATGGTTCCAGACACCATCTCAACCGCTAGCAGTAGACGACGTCGTTATAACCGTGGATGACGGAGCCAAACGGAATTCTTGGATCAGAGGAGGGGTTATAGGCCGGTGAATTACGGGGTAGGGAATGTTGCGTGGCTAATTAAAATAAGCTAATCAAATTTCTTGTAGGGGTTTTTCGCATTGGGTACTCACGCTTTTTAATCGGTGGTTACTCTTTGCACTGGAAACGCACCGTTAGAATTGTCTTTATTTGCTGTGTGCAAGCAACGAGCGACCGCAGCTGCAAATTTGTTCTTGTTTGCTGTGCAGTTTTAATTAACGTATTAACAAAATAAATAGATTTCAGCATATTATAAGTGGTATAAATGCCATAAGCAACTACCAATTGCCAGTTTTTCATTGGCAGGCTTGGAGCCCTGCTTAAACGCACGCTACTGCACGGTTCACGTGCCAATAACACGTTGTCAGGTAGTGCAATTTTTGAAGTGCTGTCAAATGCTGCTTGCTGTCTTTCATACTTTAAAGAGTTTCATGAAAGCAGGTCTTTTCTTGTAGTCACCATTGAACTGCTTTATTTGTATGTTTGGCAATTCGTTTTGCTCCACATTTTCTGCCGAGTTTGGAACACTAAATATTTTATTTCTTAATTTTTGTGTGTGTGTGTGTGGACTGTACTTTCAATGTTACCTCAGTTCTCATGTCCTCTTAAAATTTAACACAAAACAAAAATATCCCAAAAATGCGAAGCAGCTTGACAAAAACATGAGAAATGGAGTGTTAAAAAATATCAAAAATTCGAAGCAGCTTGACAAAATTATGAAAAATGGAGTGTTAAAAAATACCCAAATAAAAACCAATATTTAAATCTATAACGGCTGCAATGCGTGCATCAACAGCTGCGATCTCTTATCGGTTGCACTCTTGTAGTGATTTGTAATCAAATCTCACACTTTTAAAGCTTTGCACTTTTTTTTATATACATTGAGTACACTTTTCCAGTCTTGGCCATACTTTTGAAGTTCCTTTCGTTTAAATGGGCTATACAGCTATGCTAGAGGTCTATTACGCTTTCTCAATCAAATTGTTCACTTGATGTTCTTCGGCATTTAAATAGTACAAATTACCATATATATTTGCACGAATCCACCCTTTTCCATTGTTTTTCACAACAACTTTGTCAGTAATTTGCAAAACTGATAGCAGATATTTTAGGAGATCGGACTCATGCAAAACTTCTTTCAGTGTAATCTCATTGTTCTTCTGCTTTTCTTTAACTTTGATGTTCACTTCTTCTTAATCTTGTGTACTTGCTCGAACACGTTTTGATTTGAGATCATGTGTGCGATACAGCCGCTATCGACGCATCACATATTGCTTTCCGTTTTGATATTATACGCGTGTTCACAAATGTTGAGAGCTTCCTTTTTCTTTTGTTCTATACTCTTACTATGCCCGTTCTTCTCATTCAGTTTCGACTTACTTCTACAGTCACGAGCAAGATGACCGATTTTGCCGTATGAATAACATTTGCGCTTTTCTTTTAGCGTTTTTTCTTCTTTGCCTTTGCCCTTTCGGCGGTTTACATATAACGCACTCTGGTCTTCACGATAATTTTTAGTCACGCTCTTCTGATTCCTCTAATATTTTTGCATGCAAAATATCGAGACTTGGCAACTCATCATATGTTTCTATCGCGTACCGGAATGTTTCGTAGGAATCATATCTATATAATAAAAGAATCGCGTGTAGATCATCGCCTATAGCTACACCGATTTCTTTTAATTTCTTCGTTTCTAAGTTTTTAATTAATGCCTGCTCTGATGTGCTGATCAATAAAAGAATGTCTGCGACTTATATGAGTAAGAATCCACAATAAAATTCACAACTCACTTATATTTGGTTTTGGAGTTTTTGTTTAGCAATAGTTGTATCGTTTCAAAGCGGGATTACAAACTGCCTCAGTACTCCTGGTTACAGTAGCTTATATCTTCTTTTATGTTTTGAATAATACAGTATAAGTGCTATGGGACTTCCAGTGGTCTTGGCTGGCTATGTTTATGTTTACATCTAGATGCTGTTGTTTATGTTTATTGAATTGCCATGTAGTTTTAGGCTCGCTTTATTAATGTTTACTTTAGAACGCTGACCACAGTAAGTTCTTAGGGTTATAAAACTTGTCTATTGCCTGCTCTTATTAAAGTATATTTCTGATAATTGAGTTTGCATTAATGCTGACTGCAAGCCAGGCAATGTTTAATTTAATAAATTTTTAATTTAATATAATTATTTTTAATTTAATATACAAGTACAAACAAATTACTATTGCAATTATAAACACTGTTATTGCCATGCCATAACCAACTTTCTTATGAAATTTTAATTTTGTAATTTATTTCAAAGAAATTATTTCGAAATTTTGTAATGTAAAATGCTCAAAATTTAAATTATTTTGATATGATTGATTCAGTAATTTTGTTGGATTGAAAAATCTGTCATAAAATTCTATTTATTCGTTTGAAAATTTTTCGGATAAAATTTTGATTTCACAGTTTACAAATTGTATTAAGTAATTACCATTTATAAACACTATTATATTTCTTCCATCACAATTTTGATAAAGTTTTTAATTTTTACAGTTTCTGATTAATATGATTTCCTCATCAATCTGTTTAATACTTATTTTATTATTGTTTGTAAATTTACAATTATTATAAAGACTGCAGCTATTACCTAATTTAATTCTTTTAAAATAACATTCTCTTTGTATTCATATGTTTTGCTATTGATTTGAGTAATAGGTGTATTTATTTTATGGTTTATTTGAATATGGTGTGTATTTTGAATTGGTATGATTAATTTGATATCTGCTTTTACAAAAGGTCGTCCTTATGTCTAACACGTTTATCATTTTTTATTTTATTTTATTTTATTAAAAAATTCTTTGTCAGTTGCGCTATTTTGTTTTTCATGTTTATTTAATGTTGTTGTTACAAATGGTACTGGTTGTCCTTGCTGAGATAAAACAGCGCCAATGGCGAAGTCACTCGCATCTGTTGTTACTGTAAATGGTCTGTCAATGCTGGGAATTTTAATATTGGCTGTGAACATATAAGTGGTTTTAAATTTTCAAATGCGTCAATATACTCTGGGTCATTTTGATTAATTGTATTTCCTTTTTGAAAATAATTAATCATTAGAATAATCCTTAATAAATTTTCTTTTTAAAAAATTTATTTTTTTCTTTACTACGCATATGGGTAAACTATATTTACTTCTGCTTTTTTTAATTATTCCATTTTTTTTCCATTTCTATAATTTGATTTTTTAATTTCTTCTTCATATTTTGGTATACACCTGTAAATTTTGAAATTAATTGGTTGATCTGTAATAGTTTTTATAGTATGAAAAACCGAATTTGTATTTGTAATTGGTCACCAACCTTGTAATACAACTTTTTAAATTTTTGGTTCAAGGTTCTTATAACTCAACTTTCTTCTATATTTAATCCTGATGTTTTGATGTCTTGTCTTGGGGTCTTGGACAAGAATGGAATTTATTATATATATTTCACGTTTCTTTGGATGATATTAAAATTCTATTGGTGCTTTGGTCATAACCAAATAATTCTTGGTTTCGAATTTTGTGTTGATAGTGTCAATAGTTTTTGTATATTTTTCAATGATTTCGTAAATACTATCTTCTACTTTTTTGTCAAAACTAAAATCTACGCCCTTCAATTGTTCCTTCTATCAAAATTTTTTGTTCCTCCAAAGCTACTAAAAAAAATCATGGGGTGGTTCGTTGGTAGTGCGCTTATTGTCTTCGTCTGCTAGGTTTTTTACAGTCATTGCTTCTGGAGCATTAAGTTGCTGAGCATTATCGTGTTGTCTTATGTTTTGGCCTTGGATTCTATTCTGTTTTTCTACTCGCAGTGTAATGAAATCACATTTCATTATTGAGGCAACTCAAAGTATTCTAATCTCATTCTTACGAAATACGAAATATTTGTTCTCATGAAATTGGTATCTAATACAAATTTAAATGTTAATCTTATATTTAATTCTTGCAAACTATTATATAGTTTTTTCCAAGAATAAGTATTGGTTTAATATTTAAGCTTTTGTGTTGTTGCTCTTTAGTATTTATGTAAGAGAAAATTTAAAAACTCTACATTTAAAATTATTTTAGTTTTAACAATTACAAACTAAGCTACAATCTAACCTACAAACTAAATAACGGAAAACTAAATCACAAATTGGCTATCATCGTATCTTCGGTTAAAGTAGTTAATTTCATTCGCTTCATTATAAAGGGATTGCATTTTGTTTAATAAAGCTAAGTGTTTTAAGTGTCTTCTAGACATATTTCATTGAATAGTATGTTTACTATTAATTCTTTTTCCATTAATAAAAATTAATTACAATATTTTAAAGTTGCCGTGACTAAGAAGTTATCAATTCTAGTTATTTTACATTTTTCATAAAGCACTCTGTTTTTAGCATGTACTAGATAGCTGTTTTCTCTTCTATTAATACCTGAGCAGTATCTTAAGCATTTTCTCTCAAGTATTCTGAGTGTTTCCATTTTTGAGGGCTTTGTTGGACCAGGAAGGAAATGCGTGACTTATAATAGATCGTATCATAACTTTATATAAAATTAACTTGTCAAGGTTGCCACTTTTCTTTAAGATTTGAAAGTACAAGGCCAGCTCATATAAGTAAAAAAATCTTCGAGTTGTGTTGGTCAATCCAGTAACCCGGCCGGTTGCAGCTAGAGTCCAGGAATGTGGTCACCAATGTTACTGGTGATTAGGTTGGGAATGCCAATTAAGGCTTTCCTATCGCTAGCCTTGTACTTACCAATAAAAAAATATATTTATTTTCGGCTGTAGCCGGAGTAGTGTTTTCAATCAAATTAGATGTGATGAAGCTTGATACAAAACTAAACTTGTAGATTAAATCTAGACCTTAAGGCGGAACCCATAAGCTACAAAGCTACAGCCGACAAGCCGACTCAGAATAAGTGATAACGCAGACACTTGCAGCATAGTCAAGTATCAGGTTACCGTTGCTGGCCATAGGAGCCGGGGCACTGAACTCATGCGTCAGCGGATTATATTTGGAGCAAATGGGATGTTATTGGTGTGCAATTCTTATGTGTTAACTATTCCCCCTCCAGTTTATGACCATCTTTGGTTATTTTGTAGTTGTTGACGGCACTGCGTACTGCACGCGAAGCTTGTCTTCTCTTTGCGATTTGCCATATGGTGACAAGGCTACTTAAGATGACACTGAGGGCAACGCCGACGACGATCCATGTATTGAATGGGACAATAGATGCAAACTCGTTTTTGATGTCTTGGCTGACGCGAAGGCAGTCATTGTTCATCCTATGGAGTTGAGGCATACTCAGAATTGGGTCGTGTCTAATGATGTTAGGTAGCGGTGATCCCACTATGCCTGGCGTTTTACTTAATATCTCGTGCTGGCTCAAATATTTCGTGCCATTGATAATTGCGGAGGAGGGGAAGGTGCCAAGGTGTGTTCCGGTTGTGACAATCTCGGGGCTATCATCTGTACTCACCCTTGCTGTGCTCTCGTTGATAATTAAAATTCCATCATCTACGTGCAAAATAGGCTTCAGGTGGCTTGGCTGCGTACGGCAGGATGCTTCGCCGCCAGCGTGCAGTGCTCGTGCACAGTTGTCTTGTGCTGTTAACTTACAAATCGAAGCGAATGATGTTGCAACGCACTCGTTAACCGCTAGGACATCATCATTGCATTCGGCTATGGTGTTATCTTGTAGTTGCAGTGTGATATGTTGATGTGCTACCGGGAAGATCATGACTCTGGTACAGATAAATTTAATTCTAGGGTAGGCTATGAATATATGAATTATATTCTCGGACTGTAGGACTTTAATTTTTGATAGATAGGTTA
The DNA here is from genome assembly GCA_035045065.1 of Hirtodrosophila trivittata. Classification (NCBI taxonomy): domain Eukaryota; kingdom Metazoa; phylum Arthropoda; class Insecta; order Diptera; family Drosophilidae; genus Hirtodrosophila; species Hirtodrosophila trivittata. Next base: position 139,486 of record JAWNNK010000064.1, read on the forward strand.
ACTACGGGTATCTCTAAGGGGTGTTCCTTTAAAATTGTCTCCAAATTTTCATGATCAAAAATAGTGGGATTTATTATATCGGCTTTAGCTAATGTAATTGTGAGTATCAAGTTTGAAATTTGGTTTATTAACATCATATTTCTTGTTATTAATGTTTCCTATAAATGCGGTGTGTCAACTAGCTCATTCTTTTATTGCTTTAATTATTTAATTTATCGTATCAGTGAGTTTATTAAGTTGCTTCTGTGTATCCGAATTAATAACTATTTGCTTATTGTTTGCATCAATTAACTGTGATTCGGACCACCTAACTTCTTCAAAATCGGACGCATTCAGGGTGCCAGCTATTACCTTTAGTGCTGAGCCTAGGATGTCTAGACTTCTTGCCATTCTATGGTGCACCTTTAATACGGACAAAAACTTCTAATATGATCTATATCCACATCTAACAACTTTCGCATACGCGATTGAGGGAATAATTTTGCTAATTCTGCCGTCTCGTCTATCATACTTGCAAATTCTGTCAGGTTACTCGAATGCCTTAAATAATCCCTTTGTTCCCATACCAATACCTTCCCGTCTACTACTGGAATGTAGTTGGAGTGGGAGTAGTCATTAATCCGACAATGTACTACTCCTAGCAATAAAAGGATTACAAGTTTAGTCCTGCAAAGATACATAAACAGGGAATAAGATCATATCAATCCTAGCTTGTGCGATTTTCTCGCTTGTAAGTAATTGCTACTTAAAGTTGTCCTTATGGACCACCTTCCTTTAATAAGAACAGACGTTCCCAGGTCTGCTTGAATCGTCTCTTCTGTGCAAAGTGGTGTTAAGTTATTTTCTAGCCTTTTATTTTTTGCGAACACTTTTTCGCCTACCTCAAAAACTCTAGTTTGCCTGCTCGGGTTAGATCTTTAAGGGTTATCATGTTGGGCTCTTGTGATTTTATTTTTATGACCTGCCTGAGTTCGCTAGACGCCGCGTGAATTACATCGATCGGGGTCTGGTCTGGGACCGAGTGTATGGATCGATTGTAGGCTATGGTTGCCCTCAAGATTAACTCGACTGTGTCATCAGTCATTTTTTCAAGCTTAAAAGATCTAGCTATGTCTGCAAGAGTGCCGTGAAAACTTTCTTCTTGTCCATTTGAACAGCTGTGAAGAGGTGGTGCATACACAATGTCTATTTCATATCCGAAAAAGTGGTCTAATTGTCTCCGAATTGAAAGCGGCCACATAGTCGCAATAAAAAGTTTATGTTTGGGGAAACAGATTTAGAAGTTGAATAATAGGTACTTTTACATCTTTGATTGTAAGAGACGCGAGCGGTTGTACAACAGCAAATTTCGAGAACTTGTCAATGCAATTAAGAAATGACTGATTTGTTTCATATTTTCCTGGGCGGCCCAATGCGCGCGATTGTGTTCAGCGGTAATAATCTCAATTTGTTCCCCTTTGTCTGTAATGTCCACTACAATATTCTTGCAATGCCAGAACTTAGTTGTTGGAAAATTTAACACCAAAACATGTTGTATACTGGCTACTGAGTTTGTATTAATGAGTGGTTTAATCACTTCAAATAAGGTGTTTTTAGCTGTGTAATTTATCAGGTGGCGTATTTTTTTTTATGTCTCTTTTTAACGGGAATTTGGCTGCTTCGAGATCAAACTGGTTCTTGAAACAATTTGAAGGTTTTTCTGTCGAATCAATCGTGTAGATTAACGATATTTCGCTGTGAATTTTCGCAGCGTCTGATTGCACCTCATTTTCCAAATTGTTCACATTCTGCCGGGATAGGGCATCTGCCACGAGATTTTCCTTGCCGGGTTTGTAGAACACTTTTGCTTTGTGTTCATCAATGTATGATTTCCATCTTTTGATTCTCGCATTTGTGTTCCTGTCGGAGACAGCGAAAGTAAGGGTTGGGTGGTGCGTAAACCTAAAGCCCAGACGATGGCTAACAATTCCCTTTCATTTGTGGCTTAGTGCGTTTTGCTTTGTTTCAGCGTTCGCGAAATCATAGTAATTGATTTCCCTCCCTGATACAGAACTGCACCGATGCCGTCCATAGAAGCGTCAGTGGTCAAGTCAAAAGGCTGTTTAAAGTCCGGGTACGTGAGTATAACATCCTCGGATGCCAGTATGTTTCTCAGACTTTCGAAGGCGTTTCGTTGAGTTTCATTAAACTCAATTTTCACTTTCTTGGACATATGTTTACTCACCGAACCATTTTCTCCTTTGAGGATGTTGGTCAAAAACCTCGCTATCATGACACCCCTGTAATAACTAGCTAGGCCAAGGAGTGATCGTAAACTAAACAAATTTTTAGGCTCATCGTATTCCTGTATGGCCCTAACGTTTTCGGGATCAGTTTTCGCTCCGTTCTTGGTTACTACAAAACCCAGGAATTCGATCCTATCTTTAAAGAACTTAGTTTTCTCTTATGATACCATCATATTGGCATCACATAAGCATTTTTAAATCGTATCGATGTGTTTCACATGTTCAACCTCGTTTTCAGAAAAAATTATGACGTCATCCACGAAACGTAGCATATTTTCCCTATGTGTTCTCTCATAATGTCGTCAATGGATTTTGAAAAATGCTTCCCGCATATTTCAACCCAAAAGGTAAACGGCAAAACTCAAACTTTCCACAGTATACCGAGAACGACGTTTTTTCGCGGTCCTGTTCCGCTAGGTAAATTTGATGGTACCCAGATTTTAAATCTAGGGTTGTGAAAAACTTTGCCTTTTCTAGATTCGCAAGAATCATTGGAATGCTCGGCATCGGGTATTGATCGGCTATAGTTCGCTCATTTAGCTTCCTAAAGTCGATTACCAACCGCTTATTTTTATTACCATCGTTATCAACAACCCATGCAGGGCTGTTGTATGGGGATCTTGATGGTCTAATGATACCATCATTAAGTAATTGCTTGATTTCGTTGTTTACGAAATTAGAGACCCCATTTTGGTACGGATATAGTTTGATATAGATTGGTTCGTTATCTATAGTGCGAATCGTGGCAGTGACCGAACTGTTAAAGGATAGCGCCTCGTTAGAGGTCGAAAACGCCTTTGACCTTTTCAATATCATGCCTTTGAATTCCTTTTTGATGGACATGGGCACTACTATATCGTTAACATCTGTGAAGCTTACACTGTCACAGTAATGGAAATTCAATTGTTCCTGATTTGTTTTGGTATCGAATAGTTATACTTTGTAAGTCCAATGCCGCCCCTGCTTGCACACTGAACGGTGAAACTTGGCCAAAAATTTTCATAAGACATTTGTTTGTTATCCTGCTCGAACCGAGCTCACAGTGAAGGGTTTTCGGCATGAATTACTTTTTTGAGCTCCTTTATGGGCTTAATGTAATTCTTACCCGCCCCTGTATCAATTTATATTTTTTAAATTCTTTCACCCAACTGTCGTTTGATATACGGACGTCGGGATTGTTCCCTAAAATATGCAGCGAGTCATAATCGCACAGCGACTCGGCATCTTCCTCAATTTCAATCACAACAGCCTCTGCTGCTTTTTCATACCTCATTTCCTCAGCCTGGCCCTGAATACCATTGTCTAGCCTTTGGCGCCTTGGACCTGTCACTCTATCGGACGTGTTTGGTCTTTTCTGAGCCTGTTAATTGCTGTTTTGAGAAGTTAGTGCGCTGTCTAAACCTGGAAGAAGAGTCAATTTCCATTGGCTCTGGGGCTTACCACTGCTCATCTCTTTTACTTTTCTCGTGGTAACCATTGCTGTTTTGCTGTTTCCTGGTAAAAAGAGGCTTTTTTTTCATTGCCCCGTTCGTCTCTATTATGCTTTCCTTGTTCTGCATGGGGCCGGTTTCTATGGTCCTCTTTTACCTGCTCTCTCTCTGCCATGGCATTGGCGTATGAGTCCGTAAACATACTGCGCTCAATGCTGGCTTCTGCTTCCCTCGACTGAGCCGGAAAAACAATGACTTTGACCGATTTCTTAACACCTGAAATGAAGGCGTGGTGCGCGTCGGCCCTGACCTCATCATTGAGAAGCGTTGCCTAAACTGTTTCATGTGACCTTATGACCTTATTCGTAACTAGAGTTAACCGTGCCTCAGAAGTCGTAGTGAGGTTTTGTCAGCGTAAGAACAATCTTGTCTAGCTATGATTGCATTGAAATTCAGGACAGTATTGTGTGATACATATACCGCTCTGGCTGCTCCTCTAATTTTGTTCCTAAAGATTGTGACCACTTGGTAATGCGTGCAACTACCAACAAAGGTTTGAATAACTCGTACGCAACTCGGTGGTTCTTCGACACACAAGCTACTTATTCGCTCACTCACAGCGTTAAGCTGAGCTTGGAACCTCCGCTCTTGCTGCGCTAACAGCGGATACTATTAATGCTTGTACCAGATTAGCGTCCATAGCAAAGTTCGCTTGGTTCTGCACCTGTCTAAAATCTGCTTGGTTATTGTTGTATTCAGTGTCAATATCACTATCGCACTCGGTCTGTATACTATTTAACGCGTCTAACCAACTCATATGTTCATTTTGTTAAATTTGTGTTAAAATGGACTGTTTTAACTGTATTTTCTCAAAGCAACACAAGTGCAGTATGATTTTTGATATTATTGCACTTGCTTTATGAGTCTAATAAACACTATTTAATTTAGTTAAGCCCCATCGATAATAACACACAGCATAAATTTTACAAGGCTGTTAAATTTAATTACTTGTGGGACTTTATTTTGTTGTTTTCAGGTAGACTAACTTAACACATTCACAACTACACCTGCTACTGTCAGCGGTGTTTTTTCTTTTTAATTCTGGTGTAAATCGTCGAGTTGTGTTGGTCAATCCAGTATCCCGGCCGGTTGCAGCTAGAGTCCAGGAATGGCTTTCCTATCGCTAGCCTTGTGGCTTACCAACAAAACAATATAATTATTTTCGGCTGTAGCCAGAGTAATGTATTTAATCAAATTATATATGTTTCATTATAAGCTTGATACAAAACTAAACTTGTAGATTAAATCTAGACCTTAAGGTGGAACCCATAAGCTACAAAGCTACAGCCGACAAGCCGACTTAGAATAAGTGATAACGCAGACACTTGCAGCATAGTCAAGTATGAGGCTACTGTTGCTGACCATAGTGGCCGGGGCACTGAACTCATGCGTCAGCGGATTATATTTGGAGCATATGGGAAGTTATTGGCGTCCAATTCTTATGCGTTAACTTATACATTAAATTTTTACATCTACATTTTTTTACTATTGCTTGCGTGTGATGTTTAAAAGTGAATTTATGGTGGTTATGAATCCGAGGCATTTTATAATTGTGACATTTTTAATTGTATAGTTTTCAAGTCTAATTAGTGGCTGGAACTTTTTGCATTTTTATTTGAGTATTTGTTTGAAATTTGCTTGGCTTCACATTTCTCTTTGTTTGTTTTTATTTTACATTTATTTGCATACTCGGCATAGGTTTCCAGGTAGGTATTTAGTTAGCTCTGTGCTATTGATAGTAATATGTACAACCTATTCTTTTTGTTGAATTATTTTGGGGAATTTGCTATGTAGAGGTTAAATAGAGTTGGTCCCAATATTGAACCCTGTGATACTCCCTCGCTGATGACTTTGGTCTCTGATTTAAGTTCATTCTACTGGACGGTGAACATTCTATTTTTAAGATAATTGTGTATTACTTACATAGGTGCGGACAGAATTTATATATTTCAAACATTTTGTAGCTGATTCCATTTTAACATGTGGTATGGAAAGCTTTTTCAGTGTCTATGCCAATTGCAATTTTGCCATATTGTTGGCTACATCTGTCGTAAAGACACTTAATGCGTGGTTCGTTGAGACCAGTTTGTGGAATCTTGTCTGCGAGGATGCTCTTTTCTTCTAATTTTCTTAGCTTATTTCTGATAAACAAATGCTTCATATATTTTTGAGACATTTGAGAGAAGGGATATCGGTTGATAACTATTTGGTGCAGTTGGATCCATAGATGGTTTTAGCATTAGACAATTTAAGCTTGCTTTCAAATTAGCTGATTAAAAGCATTATTGAGCATATTATTAAATAATATGACAAGATGCTTTTTCATTGACACTGGAATCTTTTTGAGTAGGTACATCGGCATTTGGTCATTGCCTGCAGATTGTTTGTTCTTTTGGGATTTTATGATCCCTTCCAGCTCTGTCATACTCAGAAAACTTTCGTAAGCGTCAGTGCGGCTGTTTGTGTTGGATTTAACCGCGTCGGGCTCGAGGTTAAATTGGAATAGCGGTGGTAGGTCCCTCGGTTTATAATCTGCTGAATCCTTCTTTCAACCAAGTTCTTTTCTGTGGTTCCCAGAATATGATTTTGGCTGTGTACTTCTTCAAATTGATTAGCAAGGATGTTTGCCATTAGCTTTTTGTCCTCAGAGAGGCTACCATCGACCTTGAGTGCAGCAATTGATGCGTTTTTATTTCCTGCTAGGACTTTCAGTTTTGTAAACGTCTCATTGTTAATTACTATATTTTTAAATTTCGTGTTCCAAAAAGTCTCTGTCTCTTCACTTGTTCCTTAATTAAATTTGTGATATTTTTTATCTGAGCTTTCACAAGATTTTACCAGTTCTATGATAGCATCTCCTTAAAGTCTTCTTCATAGCAACTAGTTTGAGTGCAAGGGTGAGATGGGGATCGTTCCTCTTTGGGTGATTAATTTTTTTGGAACCGTAAGTTCAATTGCATCACCAAATAGCGTATTTATCTTCTCAGCAGCTTCCGTTATTTCACCATTGGGTTAGGTTTCTGTTTTTGTCAAGCGACAAACTCTCCAATTTTATTCAATTCGATGAATGCTTTGATTTGGTCATCATCAACTTCATTTGGCCGACCTGAACGTGGCTCATCTTTAAGTGAAAAATCTGCAGAATGGAATTTGCGAAACCAATTTTGACACTGTCTTTCTTTTAAGGCTTTATCACCATACACATCACGTAACTTTTTAGCAACCTGCTCTGCGTTTTTTCCTTTACGGAAATAATAATATAAAATATGACGGAAATGCTCTTTTGTGGACTCCATATTAAAAAGGGCGCCAAACAAACAAATGTAAACAAAATTACGCGCACGTTTTTTCTAAAGCAAGCTAATAGTGACAGCTAATAAATGTCAAAAGAAAAATTACAATTTAATAGTCCCAAGCTGTTAAAAAAATTATAAACGCCGACTATATGAAAAATCCGCAATTACTTTTTGTGTAACCCAATACATTTACAAAATATCTAAATCTTGGAATGTCAGTATTTTTGAAGTCTTTAATGACAGTGGGGGCCTTTTTAAGTATTTTGTGTTCAGTAATGACCAATTCCATTGCTTTGTGCTCCGAATCGTAGTCCAGCATAGTTAAGAAGAACGGATATTGACGTGGGTAAACAATATTAACCGTGTTGGTAGTAATGAAGAAGTCCAGGTATGAATTATTTCTGGTCGGATGTAAAGTTGGAATTCGTGAGACATTGTGTTGAAGTCCTTTCTCTACAAGCCAGTTGCTCTCTAGAGTGGTTGCTTGCAGAGGCTCCCCAAGACGTATGTCTTGAGTTGAAGTCTCCGCAATATATTGCTGTATGGTCGCCCTTGCAGTTCGCACATGTGCGTTTTTGTCCCTTTCTTGTTGTTTTTGTGCTATCTGGCATTTCAACGTTTTTGGAAATTTTGCAGTTTCCTACCTCATGGGATTCTCCGCATTTTACGCATCGCTAGGGCATTTTGCAGTTAACGGCAATGTGGTTATAGCGTTGGCACCGAACACTTTGCATTTCCTGTTTGCATTTTAGGTCTTCGATTTTGAATTCCTAGGAGACTTTTAATTGTTTTCATTGCCTGGATGTCTTCGGCCTTTTTTAGTTGGATCATCCAATTAAATTTAACCATATTTTTTCCAGAAGCTTTTTCCTCTTTAATTTCTTCTGCGCCACAGGTATCAGATATATTTTTAATCACCAAGTTTGTTGGGCTCTCATCCTTTGGGGTAAACGTATAGTGATTTATGGAATTCCTCTGTAGAAATTCCAGCGTTGATTTGCATTCTGTGCTGGTAATGCACTGAATTTTTACATTGTCTATTTTGATCAACACCGTGAAGTTGTTGTTCTTCAGGTGTTTAGTCAGGTTTCCTATGGTTGTTTTATGATCCCCAAAGTAAGCCATTATTGCTGGTGGTCGCTGAGTTTTTGTTGTAGTGATAATCTTCGTTGTTAGAACTTTTGGTGATGGAGCTGCTGCCTTCATCTTTGCAGCTTTCTCCATAATTTTATCAGATGATGCTCTTCTGTTTTTTGGGAGCATGCACTTCCTCCATATTTACTTCGTCTAGCGAGTAAATTTCGTCTAGGTTTAGATTTTTGACTTCAACACGAAGTTCTTTAATTGGTGCCACTTGTTTTTTATATGCCGTGCAAACATATTTGAATTTATCCTCCATACGGAGAAGGCTGTTTGTTGCAACATGGTTTGGAAATCAGCATCTCCCCATTGCACTAAACCTGTTTCACTACTTATTTTTTTACCTCCTCTGAACACTTACACCTTTACACTACGATTCGAAAACGAATGATGTAATCTTCTTCTTACAAATTCTAGTTCTTGTATACCTAACACAGAGCGTACTTACTCTATTCTTATCACTACCTTAACCCGACCAACGGAAAGCAACTCGCTATAGGGTCGGGTCATATTTCGTGTACAAGTACGTACTTGGGTCACACCGTAATATTGAGAGGCATACAAGTGGTCGTCATTTATCTATTTTATTACGGTGCGACGTGTGTACATGAGAGAACATGTACTTCCAATTACATATTTTTGTGAAGTATATTTTAATTATGAATTTATATGTATACATGTTTAACGTAAGTTTAAACATTCTACCAATATCCCGTAAAAGTTGTGCCACGTTATCTTTATCTTATAGTACCTTTTAAATTTATGTTCTGTGCTTGAACATCTGCAAAGGCGTTATGGTTATGGCCTGCAGTTTTCTTTTATTCTTAATATTCTAATGGTGTATATTATTATTATTATAATTATTATTAAGGCTACTCCTAAAGAAGCTTGTCCGGATATGTGATAAAAATTTAAGCCTTTTAACTCAATATGAATTTCTTTCAAATTTCTTATTTCCTTTTTTAAATGATCTATTTCTGCCAAATGATTGACTGGAGACAACTTTACTGGGTACCATATTATTTTGGGCTTGCATTACCGTCTCCTAAGTGTAATGAAGATTATACTTCTTGGTCTTCTGAGTGAATATTGTGATGTGCTACTAATTTTGTCATCAGATCTAGTTGTACAATCTGACCTTATGTTAAAAATTCCTTAGTCAGGCAATCCAATTAATTCTATTTTCGCACTAGCACACTGAATTCTTAATTTGGTATTGCTTAGTACTTAAAATAGCAAACTACTTTTCTTTTCTAGTTCCACCCAGTATGTTCTTGAATTTACAATTCGCATGTCTATTTGGCTTAAATGGCTTGAGTTCGCAAGTATTATCATTTGCACTACTCCATGGCCAACTTCCTTCGCAAATTCTTTTGTTAGTTTGCCATTTTCTACATCTATTTAATGATGATTCAACCATCAGATGATAAAAGTGTATTTCAAAATTGTACACTTAGTGCTCTGAGCTTAACTAAGCTATTATCTTTTTATCCTCATTTATAATTGGTACCGGAATAATTCTGTATAATTTGGATGGATGTCTGCTAAATAATGGGATCTAAGCATTTATAAATAATTTCTTAGCAATGAATATTCCTTTTGCTGTAAGTAATGTATAAATTTTGTTTAGCTCTGTATCAGTTGGTAATACTAATGTTTCTGACAAGCTGTCTTTTATCTTAGAAATCTCAACCTATAGTTGACTCTGTTTTAATATATTGGGTTTAAGTCTACCTTGATTAATGTCAATGAGTAGACTAATAATTCCAGCTTGAATTTTTCACATTCAGCTAATACCACACCGCTCAATTAGTTCCCGTGCCCGACATATAGGAGCAGTAGTAAGCAAACATCAATATTTATTTTTATCAATAGTGTCGATTATCATAAGCTCTGTGTAAGAATTTTACAACTCTGCGACCACGTGCTTTTAAGTTACAAATTTAAAAGTGATACAACCTTTGGGTTTTTCCACAATATGGAAAAAAAGGAATTTCGTGTCCTGATTAAGCACTGTTTTTTGATAGGAAAAAATACAGTAGAAGCAAAAACTTGGCTTGATAAACATTACCCAGATTTTTCTCCAGGAAAATCAACCATCAAAGATTGGTACAATGAATTTAAACGTGGTCGTGTGGACACCGAAGACGCTGAACGCAGTGGTCGCCCAAAAATAGCAATTACGCCAGAAAATGTCGCAAAAATCCGAAAAATGGTATTAGCCGATCGCAAATTGAAATTAAAGGAGATAGCTGATGCCTCAAAGATATCGGAAGACAGTGTGTTTACGATATTACATGAACATTTGGATATGAGAAAGCTCTGCTCAAAGTGGGTGCCGCGATTGCTAACACCGGATCAAAAGCAACAACGCATCGATGCTTCCGAGACGTGTTTAACCATCTTGAAGCGCAATAGGACCGATTTTTTTCGCCGTTACGTAACCATGGATGAAACATGGATACACCACTATACTCCAGAATCCAGTCGTAAGTCTTCTGAGTGGGTGGGAGTCGGTGAAAGCCGTCCGAAGCGTCCCAAAAAACAACTATCGGCGGGTAAGGTTATGGCGTCCGTATTTTGGGATGCACATGGGATTTTATTTATAGACTACCTGGAGAAAGGTAAAACAATCAACACCGAATATTATATAAAACTGCTGGATCGACTGGAGCGCGCTATCAAGGAAAAACGTCCACATATGGCAAAGAAGAAACCGCTGTTTTATCAGGATAATGCACTGTGCCACAAGTCTATGGCAACAATGGTGAAATTGAGTGAATTGAGGTTCGAACTACTGCCGCACCCACCCTATTCTCCAGATATGGCCCCCAGTGACTACTGGCTTTTTTCAGATCTCAAAAAGCACCTCCAGGGCAAGAGATATCGATCATATGAGGAGGTGATTGCCGATACTGAGACTTATTTTGAGGGTAAAAGTTCATCCTTCTACAAAAATGGCATAGAAAGGTTGGAGAAGCGCTCAACTGAGAGTGTAGCCGTAGATGAAAACTATATTGATGAATAAAAAAAATTTTTCAGAAAAATATGTGTTTTTCCTTGTTAAGCCGGGAACTTATTGAGCGGTGTGATAACGAGGCTAGCTGCTTTGGATTTAAAATTTCTATTTATTTCCTCAGTAGTTCTATTTAGAATATTCACTGTACATGTAGAATGTACTACTGAGATTTGTGCTTGAACTAGATATTATTTATTCATATTATGCTGATTATCCCTTTTTCAACATTTCAAATTTCGGGTTCATGTTGTAAAAGACAACTAGATACCAAGATGACGAAATTATTTCAACTTTACCCATTCTTTTTTATATTGTAAATTGACTTTATTGGAAATGTAGCATTGGATAGTTGGCACTGTTTTAAGAGCTTTTACCTTAGATACTCTGGCTGAGACTCTTTTTGGTTTGTTTTTGATTGAAGCTGTTGCTTCCTTATTCTCTGATTGTATGTCAATAAAGGGACATATCTTTGCCACTGGCCGTTCTATTAGATTTTCTTGAATTATTTCTTTTTACTACTCCAACTTTGTTGTCTTAACCCATTTGAAATTCCTCAATTTATCCTAATGGCCATCTGGCTGGGTGACAATATTCGTCTTTTAACAGTACTATTTGTCTCTTTTCTGTGCGGGGAACATATAATAATAATAAATATTCGTCTTTCTTTTTTCATTCTTATGATTAGTTTCCATCTGTCAAGATTATTAATATTTTTATTTTCGTTTACTGACTCAGTTGTGTGCAGTTTTAGTCTATCTATTAAAAAATGACCCGGTGTAAGTTAATCAGTATCATCAATATCTATTCCTGACATGTATAAGGGTCTTGAGTTCAATACTCCTTCTATTTGGCATAGAAATGTTGATAATTCTTCATAAGTCAACATGTTGTCGCCAATTACTTTTTTTATATGATACTTAACAGATTATACACCTGCTTTCCAAATACCTCCAAAGTTAGGTCCTGCCGGCGGGATAAAGTGCCATTGCATTTTTTCCTGTTCTATATGTCTGCAGCAATTCTGAAATTCTGTTGTATTTCTTTAAATACCTCTTGGTCTAATTTTCTAGCTGCACCTTCAATAGTCGGAAAATATATTTGTACACTTTCCTCTTCGACCTATGAAACGTTTTAATGCTGCGAGGAACGTTTCAGACGTTAAATCGCGGACTACCTCTAAGTGCATTGATTGTGTTGCCATATAAACGAAGACTGCGATATACCCTTTGTATGTTTTTTGTCCACGATATTTGAACATCGAACGTAAAGTGGCCCTGCATAGTCTACACCAGTATTTAGAAACGGATATGCTGCATTTACTCTATACTTTGGGAGATCACCCATTATCTGTTCTCCTACACACTGTCGATATCTCGCATAGCTAACACACTATCTTAAGTATTTCTTTAAATTATCTCTTAAGCGAAATATCCGGAATCTGCTTTGAATATGGTTTCGCATTAGATTTATTCCACCGTGTAGAGTTTCTTTCTGAGCCTCTTTAACACTTAATGTCGATATGTGACATTTATCTAATATGATTGGGTGTTTGACCTCAAATCGTGTATTGTAATTTTCTAGCCTTCCACCTACTTTAAGAATGCCGTCGTCATCTAAGACTAAGCTTAATAGTTTATTTTTGACTCAATTTTTGCCTTTAACTAACAATTTTATTTCTTACTAAGCTGAAATATTTGCTGTTGTTTAATAATCAAGATAGTTGTCTTTTTTAATTCATTCGTAGTTAATTGTGATGTGCCGTGTAAAACAAGAATACTTTTCTAATAATGGAATTAAAATGTTACTATCTGCATTTGTAATTACTGTGTTGATTACTAGATTATTTTCCGAATCTTTTTCTTTCGACCAATTCTCTTTGGGTTGAGATAGCCACTTGGGACCTATTCACCATATCTCACAATCCTTTAATTTGCTTGGAGTTATTCCTCTGGATGCTATATCTGCGGGATTCTCTTCAGATTTCACATGGTTCCATTCAATTTATTTAATTTTGAGTATTTCCCCATTGTTTATTCATGATAGGGTAATGTGTGAATTGCTCCAAGCAAAACTTTGTGATATTTCTGGCATTGATTACTTAATTCTTTGATTAATTTACCTAAAAGATGGGCTTCGCAGAGTTCTAGTTTTGGAATAGTTTTTTTATTTTTCTTCGGATTGACTTAACTTTTACTATTAAAGTAATTGAGCATCCTACTTTTGCATAAACTACTGCCGCAAATGCTTTTTCTGAGGTAAGTCTCCCATCTCTGCTGGCGCTGGTTGTGACCGCCGTATTTGAAACATGGGGTAGTTCTTTGCAATATTTCTCACCAATGCTCGCAGATCCAGTACCGCTGGCGTACCTCATTGATGAAAATTTCGTTTTATAGGTGATGATATCGTCTGTGATAAAATTCTTCTATCAGATATGTCACAAGGTGTCGTCTTGGTAGAATAATAGGGCGCTTCCCGTTGATAACGACACCTTCTATTGCATCAATTTGTCCTTTGCTTCTTAGAATCCCCATCTCGTCGAGATAGGGGAGCACTTGTGCAATATGCTCTTGTGATTGCACACACCGCTTCCAGATCTTAGGCAGCAGATTTCTTCGTAGAACTCTGCCTCCTGACAGACAACTATAAATAAGATGTCTGCTTCCTCTTCACGTTTTAACTGCAAGAGACCGTGGAGTGGCTCTTCGCACGGTTTCTTGTATATGGCTCGTAAGAAATCCAGTACACGTCGTTGTGCCGACCAACGTCGGCAGAACCAACGTGTGCAGAACAAGAACGCAAGTTATGGGTTTCGTCACACTGCGGACACAGCTTAGAAGGGCTCTATACGTAAGCAATCGAGACCTTGCCGCTGTCTCCGGATGCAAGACGATGTTGTCCCCATTCCAGCTTTAGGTCAAGGGCAATTTAGCTACAAGTCCACTAAGCAACGCTGGATCGTGAAAGTTTTCGCTAAGTCCGATTGCGGCCATCGTTGCGCAGTAGTTCTGAACGGCTTGCGCCAACCGGATGACTGAGTTAAGATCGTTTGTTTGAGCAGGTGGTTCTTCCCTTAAGTTATGCTGTAGATTGGTGTATATTAGGTCTGAGCGTCCGTACTGCATTCTAAGAGTATCAATCTTATACGGTTGCGAGAGCTATTAGCTTGCCCCGCACGGCGTTTAATGCTGGGCGTCTACACACTTTAGAAGTCGTATAAGGTTCTCCTCGTTACTTTAGCCGACTCTTTCTGTAGACTGTTCGTAGCTTTTTATGAACAACAGCTACTCTTCTGGTGCCCCAGAAGACATGGGAAAATCTCTTAAGAGCGTCTGATGTGCAGAAATTTGGATGTCAGTTCCGCGCTTGGAGATTCTGATCCAAATAACTGCGTGGGCAAATGCTGCTGCGGTGACACGTCTTCAGTTAGAAGTGGCAGCCCCGCGAGGGCTGGCACCGTAGAATTGCTGATTACCGTTGTAGCGGTCCCGTATGATAGATTCATTCGGAGGGCAACCTTGATTAGGCACGCGCTAAATTATTTTCGAATTAGCGACGCAACACGCTGGTTACCCTAGATTGTTTATTTTTCGCGTCAGTCCCACCTGGTCCATTCGTGGTCGGTAATGGTGTCGTAGTTTTTACTTGCACGGATTTCACGTTGTTGGAGTACGTATTTTTAACACCGTCCTGGCTTGTCCCTGAGTCTTCGTGTTGAAAATTATGCTGAATGCTTGGTCCTCAACTTTTTCTTCACTAAGTCTTCTGATGCTATGAATCCATCTATGTAGAGTCCCTTCCTGCCCAATGAATGTTGGTAGGTATCGAGTTTCTTTTGTCGATTCCATTTCTTTGTTGAGTAATTAGATTACTGCCACTATTTCTAGATTCTTGGTTAGCTATGATTTGCGTCAGTGCGTGGAGGCACATCTCTATTTGATTTATCGCATCGTTATTTTGCATTTTTGTATTTTTATGGTTTATTTCACTTGTGTTTGTTTGATATAACGTTTTTAAATTTAAATTAAAAATCATTACATTTAAAAGTAAAAATAAGTAAGAAGTAAAAAAAAACAGAAGAAAGAAGTCTGGGAAAATAAAAAATGATTTTAAATTTAATCTTGTCCGTTTAGACTGGCTGCGCAACTTAAATAAGTAAGAATCTACAATAAAATTCACAACACACTTAAATTTGGTTTTGGAGTTTTTGTTTTGCAATGGTTGTATCGTTTCAAAGCGGGATTACAAACTGCCTCAGTACTCCGGGTTACAGTAGCTTATATCTTCTTTTATGTTTTGAATAATACAGTATAAGTGCTATGGGACTTCCAGTGGTCTTGGCTGGCTATGTTTATGTTTACATTTATATGCTGATCTGGGCTATGTTTATGTTTACATTGACACGCTGATCTGCATTGAGGCTTGCTATATTAATTGATATGCCATTTGGTTTTAGGCTCGCTTTATTAATGTTTACTTTAGAACGCTGACCACAGTAAGTACAAAGGGTTATAAGATTTGTCTATTGCTTGCTCTTATTAAAGTTAATTTCTTATAATTGAGTTTGCATTTATGCGGACTGCAAGTCAGGCCGCATTGATTTTTTGTGTCATTGGCATGTCATTGACATGCAACCGGCATTTAGTATAGTTAGGTTAAAACAAGCTACCCGCTTCAGGGCAAGCAGCGGGAAACCCGCTATAGAGTCCAGCACTGGGCCGCTTCGAACAGAGATAAGCAACGGCTGCCCACGAATACAGAAAAGCTCAGCTTAAAAAGTTCAACCAATAGAATGCAAGATAAGCTCATGCATGTCATGTCCAACAGTGAGAGAGCGAAATTAAATGCAGGTAAGCTTACAAATACGCGCTCACTGTACAACGACAACAGTGGGAGAGCGAGATTATATGGAAGATAAGCTTATGCATGCGTGCTTTCTGTTCAACATCAACAGTATGAGAGCAGAGAGTAGATGCATGTTGAGAGTGACTCTTACACGCACACTACGAGACAATAAGCAAGTGAACGAAAAGGACAGCATAGGAACCCTTTACCTCCTCCTCCTCCGAACTCCTTCCCGAGCCTCATAGTGGCTGCGTCACGTTAATTACCAGGACTGGGTGTCTGTGCAGAGATGTACTCAACCCGGCATCCATCTTGCTCCTGGTAGTCAGCTGACAAGGCGCGAAGACCGCTCTTCTCCTCCCCTCTCGTCACGATTTACGGATGGGAGGATCGAAGGGATGCGCAGAGAGGTACCCAACCGGCCTCCATTGAGATCCTCCTCTCCCACAAATCTGACCCCCTTTTTCCTCCTTCCTTGCCTGTCCCATTACCAGGTAACGTGCTTTGTGATGACCTGAGCAGCGTGCAGAGAGGTGCCCCCTCGGTGCTGTTCGGCGATTCATCAACATGGAGCCGGATAATGGGCCGGCCTTCCTTCTCTCGGCGGTACTCCGGATCCCTCGCTCACCCCTGGCGTCTAGGAGACGGAGAGGGAGATCCGGATAACTATAGTGGGGTGGGATGCGGAATTAGACTCCAGGTGATCCCATGGTACTCCTTGCCCGAGTCACAGCATTCCCTTTTATTGTAGGAGTTCCTTGGGCGCTACCGAGCTTTCCCCGGAAAACTACTTTACAGATGGCGTCCGAGCAGGGAAGGGGCCTGCCTTAGTTCTCAGCATTCTCTTTTTATTGCAGAAGTTCCCTGGGCGCGACTGAGCTTGCCCCGGAAAACTACTTTACATATGGGGTGAGTAATATGCACAAAATAAGCTTGGCGATTACTGTTGCAGCATTTAAGCACAAACAGCAGTATAGTGGCAATTTTGGATCTGGCACGCCTTTGTTTTGTGCAAATTAGTAACAATGCAGTATAAATAAATAATAAGGTAAATTTCGATATTGAAAAATGTGTTACGTGTGCGAATTTGAATAACAGTAAATGCATCAGAGAGGAAACACCTGTTTTTTAAGGAGGAGTTTTCTCAAGGAGAAGAAAAGTTAAATTTTGCTCGACTCTATCGAAAGCTGGAGAGGAAGCCGTAACAACAGAATGTTTATTTTTATAGCGATTGACATTAACAATGGCTTCAATAATTGGTGATGAATCAACAATTGAAGCATTAAGTGCCACCACTGGAGCAATTAAGGAAGAAAGATTAGTAAAATTATGAGGCGCAGAAAAAAGAGACATTATGGCAGATTCATTCAAAAATTTATTTAGTTAGTTATTTACTTGTTAAGCATATATATGTCGTAGCTTGCTCTATTTTCTCCACTAGCTCTTCCTCTTGTGATTCTCGCAAAATCAGCGTGCTCGTTTAAAACAGAAGGCATAAGTAGGAAAATATTAGAAGAGAACAATGTAATAAGCAAACACTAAAACTCTTGTCTCTTTTGGGCTTCACTTATTAGAATTAATACATGATGGTACTTTAATTATAGTGATAAAATTTAATTTGACAAAAATGAAAATATAATAATAATAACATTGCGATGCGATGCGGCCTTCCTAACCAGCACACATCCTCGTGTGTTACAAATTCTTCAAAACAACAGGAGATTATGTCAAGTTTAATCTGAAAAGATGATCAAATTAACAGGTTAAATCAACCGTCAATATTTTAGCTTACTATTATAATTATTTTGTTTATTTTTGACTAGTCATCCTAATGGCAGAGAACAGTTCTTAAGTTCTCTAGGTACCCAGAAGAAAGATAATTCCCAAAGGCTCATGCTGTTACGTATCCAGAACACTTACCAATATAGGCTCTTACCGCAATAATAATCACCAGGCAATAAAAAAAGTCAACATATTAAATCGTGCACCCATTTGCGCTGGCAACTAAGCATTTCGGTTTATGCTAAAGGTTTGGGTTTCGCCAACTAATCTAACAAGTCTCTTTCAACGTCTTCATTCTCGTTGGAATCCACCAACTCATCTAAGACGTGATATAGGTAAAGTATCAGGTTCAAAAAAAAATTATTAAAAAAGTGTTAATTTTCTTTATGCTTTTGCACCTGGGCCCCATCTACCCATGTTCTCTTGTCAATAAAAAGGCTTAAAGTTGTTCAATAAAAATACATAGAAACACTGTTTTCTACTACAGAAATACACCGGTAACATACATGTACACATGTACATACATTTACTGAAATGAGTACATTATTTTTAAAGTAAGCGCCTAATATTCCGCTATTTCTATATTCGTGGATATGCCTAATACATATGTGTGTACTTTATTAAATCAAAATAAACTGGAAAAGTGAAGCTATGTTTTATGTATGTTATGTATGTAAAACGATTGTCCTTGATACAGGTATATATTTGTACTTTAGTATTATTGTATATGACTTTCCATTTGTTGATGCTCGTATAAGGAAGCCTCTATTTTGTAGGAGAAATGATGTGGATAAAAACAAAAACAGTGTTACAGTGCTTTTTTGTTCAATGTTTCGATACTTATAGTCATTTTTGTATCTTTTATTGATTAAGTGTTTGCATAGACGAACTCGAGACTGATCCTTTTATTTTAATCTGTAATAAAAGCTGCAAGTCACATTTCCTGCTCTTATATTTTTTACTGTCATATTTTTGAGTAGAGCACTCATGTTAGTACATGTTAAGACTTTATATTTTAAATGTGGTATTTTCTTCTATTTGCAATAGTGTTTTTTTAGAACTCAAGGTACAAGACGTCGTCAATGGACTCCAAGCTGTGAGGAGATACTGTGTACAACCAATAGAAGGCCTTGCTATTCAAGAATATATTTTATGGACGGGCAATATTATTCCTTTGAGTTTCATCCAAGCTCAACTGCTAGAGATGTGACAGAAATAATAAAGAAAACCATTGGACTTCAGGAAAAATCTCGAGGATATGCACTCTATGAGGTGTTGGGAAACACTGAAAGAAGTCTTTCCCTAGAAGAAAAAGTGTGTGATGTCATGGCAAAATGGGAGAGGTATCGTACTGTCTCTCTTAAAGAATTTCAAAGCCAGGTAAGTGTTTTTGATTAACTAACTATTGCTTTCGAAACTAATTTGGGAAGCATAAGCCTTTAAATTTATTGAACACGTGCACTTGTAGGTATCTCAGCACTCATAATTTTGTGAAACATTTTCTGAGAATCCCCATCGATTTCAAGCGCCGTAAATTAGACACACTAATGGATTTATCTATATAGAAATACATAACCAAAGAATGATATGTGAAAAATCACACACATATATTGAAATATTGCGATTTTCGTTCACTCGTGTTTTAAATATCAATTATCAATGCCTGGAATTTTTATCTGGTTTTTAGTCCTGACATTTTTATTTTTATTTTTTTGACACATAAAATTACCTGGGATATCAAAGTTGTTTACGTAACAAACGGGAAAATAATCTCTGGTTAACATATTATGATCAGCATCAATATCTAACTTAATTAAATATATCCATCTGTTTGGCCGTCCGTCCGTCTGAAAACGTCGAATACATCGATACCATAATAGCTAATAGAGGCACTAAATTTTATATGCACAATATATATTTTAGATTTTTGTTTAGCTTACGCAAATTAAATTTATTTTTATTTGTCCCAGAAGAAAATTGTAGTACCCAAGCTATCATTATAACAGCTTTAATCCTTAATCCATTTAAAAATTTGGTGAGGAGGTTGTTTCTTCATGATCAGCATGAATAACCGATTTGATATAGTCAAGTGTCTGTCCGACAATATGAACACCTGGATTTCAGAGACTTTTAGAGGTGGAGTAACCGTGGTATGAGGGTTCCTGAGTACGTAGACCGAGATAGTAAAATTTTTAAATTCCTTAGCATAGTCAAAATTGCCATCCATCCATCTATTTGTATGTGCGTCTGTCTGTGTGAAAGTGTAGAGCTCCAAGACTATAAGACTTTGAGACACCAAGTTAAATATTTAATTTCATGGTTACCAAACCAAGATCAATTCATACAAATCGATATATACCGAAGTCCTGTACGACAGTTAGTGAGGCTTTACCCACATAGGATAAGACGTTCAATATTTAGGTATACTCGATTACCGATCTCTTAATTGTTTTCTTGTAATTTTGGAATGTTACTTTGCCAAGATGTTAGTGGTACACTTGCAAAGTCAGTGAAGACGGTCATGTTCATCTAATTACAAGCGTGGTTTCCAATGAAATGAGGCAGGAGATTCTGTTTGTATTACAATTTTTTAATCTTTATTATATTTTAGTCTATTGACTGAAGAAGAGCAGTGGTGTTGGAAGGAAAGCCACATGCATCGTTCTCGAGAATTCCAAATAAAATATAAACGAAAAATAACATAAAGAAGGTGGTCAAAATAAAATAGAACATACTATTTTCCAGGGAAATTGCGTTAAGAAGGTGACATTTTTTCAAAGTTTCTTAAACAGAGTTTACAATGCTAAAAATTCGAATGTTGTATTAACTGAGAAATTGCGTTAGGCAAGGTCGTATTGTGTTTGAAACTTAGTCAGCATAGTCAGTTGCATGTAGGAACTGAAAGTGCAATATCACAACTACCGGAAACAGAAAAATTGAGACAACCGATAAGAAATGAAGAATGACGCTGTAAATTAAATTATATAGAATAACATGTTATCTCCAGAACAAATTTTATTACTTGTAATTCGCGTTGTTACAATAATTACCTAATGTCGTTTGCAATTTGCTTAGAATCCTAGGCATTTTTCCAACTTTGTCAATACCAAACGAGAAACTTTTAACTGTCCTCATCTGTTTTTTATGAAGACATGAAAGCAAATACAGATCAGCCTGCAGCCAATCTTTTTGAAGAATTCTTCCAATATATTTATTTATCTTCTAACTTTCTTCCTAAGTCCCATTGCCCGTATACCTTGCCGAAAACTAACTGTATTTTTAGTCGTGTGATCCTGGAAAATTTCGTTACTTAACAACTTAATCCAATCAAGTCAGGTTATTCACCAGGCCGAGATTTCCACACAGCCTTCTTATGTGGATTTTCGAATATCTTTCTTGTAGAATCCAAAAAGTTCTTTTTATAACCTCACTGTCTTAGCCCGTCTTTGTTACCTCTGGCGTACCCTAGAGTAGCCACCTTGGTCCTTTGCTTTTTAATTTATTTATTAACGATCTCCCGTGTAATTTCCTTGCTCCTATGTACTAATGTACGCCAATGATATGAAGCTGTGCTTATCATAAATTGACAACAACTCTCCTGATTTATTGCAATCGGACCTGGATTTGTTTTTGCTTGGTGTAAATGCAATTTGTTGTTTCTGATCTCTGATTTCTGTTGTTTGCTCTTAATGTTAGGCTATGTAATTGTATAAGAGTACACATTTAATAACATGCTTTACCCGGTTTCAGTTGAGAGATTAGACTGTGTCACCGGTTTGGGAATTCTTCGGATTATAGATTAAAATTTGACAAACGCGCTTACAGTCAATAAGGCGACTCAATCTCTAATGCGATAAACTTGTATTTATCAAACGATAGTCTAAGAAATTTGACGGCCTGTTCTGGAAAACGGATCTTGTGTGGTCTCCTCAATATTCAGTACACCATGACAGAATTAGGTCGGTTAAAAAAGTTTCTTCTTGTTGATTTTCGCGGCTTTAACTGGGTTCCAGGTACTGATTTGCCACCATACCACAAAATACTGCTATTAATTAACCTCCCTTCTCTTACTAACCGTCGCATGATGCTGAGAGTTATATTTTTACATAAATTAATAATTGACAGATTGACTCATCTCTGTTATTGAGCCAAATAAATTTTTGTGTACTTTTGAGACGTACTCGTAACTTTACACCACTTTCACTAAATACTTGTAATACTAACTATTCTGTGCATGAATCTTTTCGAGTTCTCTGTGTTGACTATAACAGACTTTTTCGAGTCTTCAACTCAGAGTCCTCTTTTGATACGAATAAAAACCATATTCTTATTTATATTTATATTTATATTTATATTTATATTTATATTTATATTTATATTTATATTTATATTTATATTTATATTTATATTTATATTTATATTTATATTTATATTTATATTTATATTTATATTTATATTTATATTTATATTTATATTTATATTTATATTTATATTTATATTTATATTTATATTTATATTTATATTTATATTTATATTTATATTTATATTTATATTTATATTTATATTTATATTTATATTTATATTTATATTTATATTTATATTTATATTTATATTTATATTTATATTTATATTTATATTTATATTTATATTTATATTTATATTTATATTTATATTTATATTTATATTTATATTTATATTTATATTTATATTTATATTTATATTTATATTTATATTTATATTTATATTTATATTTATATTTATATTTATATTTATATTTATATTTATATTTATATTTATATTTATATTTATATTTATATTTATATTTATATTTATATTTATATTTATATTTATATTTATATTTATATTTATATTTATATTTATATTTATATTTATATTTATATTTATATTTATATTTATATTTATATTTATATTTATATTTATATTTATATTTATATTTATATTTATATTTATATTTATATTTATATTTATATTTATATTTATATTTATATTTATATTTATATTTATATTTATATTTATATTTATATTTATATTTATATTTATATTTATATTTATATTTATATTTATATTTATATTTATATTTATATTTATATTTATATTTATATTTATATTTATATTTATATTTATATTTATATTTATATTTATATTTATATTTATATGCAACTGTAACTGCAACAGGAATGAGGCTAGGACACAGCCTAGCGGCACATCAGCCGTAATTGTATGATCGTACATCAATGGCTTAAAGGGTTATATCGAAGTCGTTATATGCACATTTTATGCCAAGTCATAGGATAAGTAATGATCACCATATATAAAAAATATGCTTGCTTAACTCAGAGAGGAATCATGAGTCAGGACTAGTTCTCATAGGTGCTTGCAGGGTGATTTGTCGCCTACATTTTCCAACGGCATTCCCTAGGCAGAAATTAGCGTCCCTGTTGATATTCTCCAGCATGCTCAAACTAATTGCGAACGGTGGCGATATTCCTGTCCGTAAAGTGGTTTCGATAAAATACCATGTGAATTCCGTAAGTCTGGACAAACAGATCCATGCTATTTTTTGAGACACCTATATCGCTTAAACATAATTTACGGTGTTAAGTATCTTAGACTCCATGAAACATATTTTTTGGCATTTTTGAATATCTCTGCAGTAAGACTACCTTTGAATGCTACCTGCCATCTGCTGGGAACTGATTTCCTTCAATAGTCGAATTATAAATAATCACAATGTTCCCTTCAGCTATCTGGGCGTAAGTAGGGCGGACGTTTATGTGTTGAGCCTTGAATTTTGTTTTCGTAGGATTCGTAGTGTTGTTTTGACCGCGTGTCGAAGCGGACGTGTCCGCGGATTTTAGAAGAATGGTGATTCGAATCTTGTTTTTGGAAGGGAAATCACGCAGCGCAATCAAATAGCGCATGGATGCTGTGTGCGGTGACTCTTCTTCTTAGATGGTTACCGTTAAAAATTGGTTTAACGAGTTTCAACGTGGTTGATCGTCGGTTTTTGATAAGCCACACCAGGTGCCCCGAAAACGGCTACAATGGAGGCTAACATAATAACAATCCACGATCTCGTATTGGCAGACCGCCGATTGAAGGTGCGCGAGATAGCTGATACAGTAGGCATCTCAAAAGACTGAGTGGGTCATATCCTGCATAAAATTTGGAGCATGAGGAAGCTGTCGGCGCGATGGGTGCCTCGTTTGCTCACTCCGGACAACAAGCGCAACCGTGAGATCAGTTCACAGCAGTGTTTGGCGCTCTTTAAACGCAATCGGAAGGAGTTTCTGCGTCGTTTCGTTACGCCCTCACCACAAACTTGAAAAAGTTTTGTGTTTTTAGGGTATATCTATTATAATTGTTTATCATTTCAAAAACTTAGAGTCGTGCTCCTCATAGGTTTCTTTTTTCCTTCCAAGAAATTTCTTTGCTTCTCTTAAGTTGCTTACATCGTTCGACACTGCACAGCAAAGTACCCAGTTTTCAACATTTGGTGCGGTAATTACTCCCAAATAACGTATAAATACAAATCTATCTATGCTCTTCCAGTGAAAGGACCAAACCCTGATTAATGCATACAGTAAGACATTTACTTGACATTTTGTAGTTTCGCCACGCAATACACCACCCTCCGTGCGGTGTAATGGCAATATTTGATATCCAACGTGGTTAGCTTAATAATTTCCTTTGACTTCATCGTTCATTATTACAACGACGTCGTTGACTGTGATTATGGTAGTACCAGGAACTATTTTGTTTGTCTTGTAAGAAAATAATTGCGTAGCTATTTTTTCGACTTACAAACTAATATCCTCGGGCTAATGTAGGTCAGCCTTGTTCCATGGAATCTAGGCTATGTGCAGGATAAAAAAAAAATGCTTATGTGTTAACGGCCCACTCTCGGGTTTCTCCAACGGGATGTAAGCCGTTTTGAATGAAGTACACTTTCTACATCAAGTTCTGCTGCGCGCAACATTTCTTTTTCACGTCAGTACTTCGTAGAGCGAACTATCCGCTCCCAGGCTCCGCCCATGTGCATCAATCCTCGCGTGGTAATGGATACATGTGCAGACGTTATGCGTTCTACCTTGGTTTTTAGGATCCGACTTGTGATTTTTAAGTTTGTGATGGCCACAAAAAATTTAAAACAAATACAAGTGAGTCGATGAGAGTGACGCGGTGTATAACATTTATGTTTGCCAATATTTCTTAAGGTGCAATCTCTAATGCCAAATGTTATATTTACCGTAGTCAAAGATTGAACGGCAAGCTAAACATAATCCCATCCAGTTACTTATATGCCGTTGACTCCTGTTTTCACGCTAATCGTCTTTGCTAGCAGAATCATCAATATGCTTCTCCTCTGGATACCCAACTCTGTTACAGCAGACTTGTTGAACCAATCTGTTAGATTTAGCTTCTGGTAATCACCCTTTATCAGTAGCTTCTGATCGTATTCCTATTATAATATTATTTTATATATTATATTATATTCTTTTTTGTATTATAATATTCTGATATTCTTGGGTTCTTTGAAACTCCATTTCCAGTTTTGCTCATCGTTGTTTGAGGTGACTTGTTTTGTAAACTTGAAGCATTTGTGTTACGGACTGGTAATAAATTTATTTTTGTTAAACTTCGGATTGAGTCACAGGATGTGTTTGTGATTTGCTCTTACATTCCTCCCCATCTAAATTCTCTACGTAATGGCTTCATGCCTCTTTCTTTCAGCATTTAACATCCATAATAATAAAGTCACACCGTCTAGTTTTTTTTTTCGGTATTTTTACATATTTTCTATTTCTTGGTTATCTTCTATCCTTCTACACAGCAAAAATTTGTCGATCAGCTTGCTAGTGGCTCAAATTAACTCCATGTGTCTTACAGCATGGTTAGTTTGTTAGGTACAAGTTTTAAAGTATAAAGTTTATACACACTCATCTGCCTTTAATTTGATGAAAATGGACCCATTAACTATTTCTCAGGTCTGTCTCTATCGCTGTTGATGACTTTAACTTAATCTTTCTAGTTGCTCTACTTGCAAGTCCACTTTTCAATTATTTTCGATGCATTGCTTCAAAGAAAATTATTTTTCCATTAATATTAAACGATTGGTGATCGCAGATGCTTAATTTAATGATATTATTTTTCAGTTTTTGATGACTCTGTTCCCACTGCTTACTCGTCGGGCTCCACTTTGATTAGGTCACAGATTATAAAATTTTAAAACTACAGGGTAGTCTATTGAAATTGAAAGTATTAGGCAACCCTGTAACATTTGACAGCGCTGCGAGATCGTTAAATGTCATACTGCGTTGGAAGCATCATATGGAAAAATACACTCCAACAGAACGCGCTGAAATTGTTCAGCTTTATAATCAAAATAACTTCTTAATTAAGAAAACCAAGCGTGCGTTTCGTGCAAAAAATTAAGTTAAAATTGCTCCCGCTGACAACACGATTATACGATTATACGCAAAGTTTATGAACTCCGGCAATGTTAATAATACTAATCACTCATCTAGACAACGAACAAGACGTTCCGAGAAAAATATTGAAGCCGTACAAGCTAGTGTTGAGGCTGATCCAAAAAAGTCAAATTATCGCCGTTCTCAGGAGCTTGGAATCGCTCGGACCACACTCCGACACATAATTTATAGTGATTTCCAGATGTTTCCGTAAAAAATCGAAATAGCACATAAACTAAACCCAGCTGACTATCCGCGTCGTATGGATTATGCCAAATGGTGCATTGAAATGGCTGTGAACACACCAGACTTTTGGCGAAAAATCATCATGTCAGACGAGGCAAATTTCACGTTAAGGGAGGCGTAAACAAACAAAATTGTCGATTCTATGCCACTAAAAACCCTTAATTAATTGAGGAAGTGCCTCTATACGACCAAAAAGTCACAGTTTGGTGTGCTGCTTGCGCGAATATGATCCTCGGTCCGTATTTTTACCGAACGAATCGTGGAGTCACCACAACCGTCAATGGCGATCGTTATCGAACCATGATAACCGATTTTGTGATCCCAATTGTTCGATAGCACTACATACATAGTATAGAATGGTTGTCATCCCCTGACATATGGGTAAAACGAACCTATGACGGTGAGAATTAATTTTTGTGATTTCCTTTGTGTATTATTTTTATTGATAGGGTTTTAATGGTTGTGTTATTGTTTTCTTCCATTACCTCCCTTTATATTTGGGTGTAAGTTTGGGTCCTGTCCTTTTTTCAATTTTTGCGTATAATACCTTTCCTGTTTTATATGTTTTAGACTTGTTTTCAAAATTTTGTTTTCAGGCTGTTGCTAGTTCTGTGGAGTTTCTACGTTTTTGATTGATTAAAGTCGATCGCACTGACTGATTATATTCTCTCACAGCCTTAATAAGCAGACATCAAAATTCTACATGATTATTATCTTTCTTTAGACACCTCATAATTTCGCTAAAGGTTGAGTGGAATCTATCTATCCGTCCGTTACTGCTTGAGTTGTATGGTGCTGTCGTGTTTTGCCCCGAGTTGGTCTTCTTACAAAGATATTATGGATGCTGCGTTGAAGGTATTCTCGTTGTCCATTTTAACCAGTTTTTGTATTCCGAATCCTATCATGATTTTGTGTAGTCTTGAGGTCTTCCGCCGCATTAGAGTTTGACAATCGCACTTGAGTGAATTTGAAAAACTTATCAATAACAGTTCGTACAAACTAGGTCTGTGTTATTTAAATGTCTACATGTATGATTTCTCATAGTTGGTCAGTATTGGGTTTGTATTCTGATGTACTTGGATAGCTTGCATGTTTGGTAGGCTTTAGCTATGGTTTTAGCTTTGGGGAGAAGTGTTTATTCCAGATCTGGATTTTGTTTTCCATTGGAACTCTGTGAGCTCTAGAGTGCTCTTTAGCAATGATTTTTTCGTTATCGTACCATTCT
This sequence comes from Hirtodrosophila trivittata, assembly GCA_035045065.1. NCBI lineage: Eukaryota > Metazoa > Arthropoda > Insecta > Diptera > Drosophilidae > Hirtodrosophila > Hirtodrosophila trivittata. The sequence continues at coordinate 167,303 of JAWNNK010000064.1, forward strand.
TCTTATGAAGTATATAGGACGAGTAGATTTTTAAACACGTTGATGGGTACTTTTATTCAAGAGATAAGGTTGTGGAATGAACGTTCATAACTATGAGTTCGTGCTTATACTCCTTGACGGATAATTGATGGATAATTGCTTAGTCAATTCAAATTTAAGCCGCGTCGTACAGAAGTAACTGAACTTTTAACGGTGCCCTTACCGCTTCTGTTTTCTTCTTTTCCATCCTTAGGTATAGAAAATCTTATAAGATGCACCCCCTATACTGTTTCTATCTCCTCATTTGTATAATTTTCCCAACCCTCTCCTGAATTTACGCCAATGGCGGCACCCACATTCCAATAGTAGATCGCCTTCCAACTACTAGTGCCGTGGCGAAAGCCAAATGCCATACAAAAAAACTTTTGCCTATCCCGTCTGTCTCCCCAGTACTTAGTCCAACTACTATAACATACTTTTTCTTTATCGACTTTATTTTACTGCTCCTCTAATGCAAGTTTTTTATCTGCTGACACAATTTGACAATCTTTAGTTTTATATATAGCTAGAAGATCTTCTACAAATGTGTCTGTTACTAAATTGAACTAATCTTCTCCTAGACAATCTTCCACCTTTAAAATTTGTAGCCTCCTCACATGATTGTTCATAAGTTTAAGCCAAGAAACCGAACGCAGCCTCCACCCAGCCAGTGTCTCAAAAAACTAAAATATTTAACAATCATCTTTCTCTTAACTGTTCTAAGTGCATGTTTTTGACTTTTAGCCGATTGAAGCCATACCATGGTACTTAACTAACGTATATTTACTGTAAAAGACTAAGGTGCTCTTTTCGATTCTAATTCAAGTTTAACTTACATATTGCATCTATTGTCAGTGTTGACAAAGGCAAAGAATTTAACGATCCTTTCACGACATAATTGATCAACGCATCACTATTACGTCATATTCTCGAATCCTGCTTATGTGTATGGTCCCCTCAATAAAAAAATAATGAGGCGCGACAAGAGTCAGTCAAGAAGTTTTTTATTATTTTTGCCCTTCGCGGTTTTTTTTGAGAACCCAGTCTCCTTAAGTTCTTTATTCCTTATAGACCTACGAGGAACTATCTTCTAACATATCGACTTATATGCACCACGGATTTTGCATTGCACAATCCTTTTCGCATTCTATGTTCACTTTATAACTCTCATTTCCATTTTTTTTTTCTGAACATTTTCTCTGTTCAATCAAACTTTGGCTTTTCTATCACAGTCGGTGATACTTATTTTATCTACTAACACTAATACTTATTGATCCGATTGGGTTTTTTTTTGAGTTTTCCCTGATCCTTGCAACAAATGTTGGAACAATTCAAATTTAAAATCAGTTTTAATTATATCCCCAAACCTTTTTTACTTCTTTCTTTTAAATTTCCACATTACCTTTAAAATTTTATATTGCACAATTTATATTAAATTTTATCTTTTGGTCGACTGTTTGTATTCGTTTCTAAACTAAATAAATAAATAATTAAATTAAATAAATAAATAAAAACGATTCTTTTTACTTAAAGCACACGTTAAATGTAAGTGATTGGTATAGATGATTATTTCTGCTTAGCTACATTTGAGGGTTTTGAAACTATAGATAATATCACCTGTTCATTTATAGCGTAACTTTCTTCTGTCCTGGATAGCGTACGTGAAATAAAGCTGATTAGTCTATTATGTTGGTCATTATGTTGCTTGCTGTCCTTGGCCCATAGTAAGCAAATTGATTATAGGTAAGTCGTCATCTATATCCTCAGGACCATTTTCAAATCGTGTAAAGCAGGTATATGTATATGTTTATATGTAAATGGCTGGCACTGTAACATCTGTCATCCGTTTAACATGAAGTTAGTTAAGTTTGAAAGAGGATGAATGTATCTTTTTATTGTTCAAACTTTTAATAGATGGCGCTGCATATGTCACTGTTTCATTCTTTTCAAATTCTTGCAACTGACTAATCATTTTTAAATAGAGTCACCGATATTGATATTGTCCTTCACAGTTTTTATAGCACATAAAACTCACTTTTTGATGTTTATTACATCCCGACGTTTAATTTGCCAAAGTTTCCTTAGTTAATACGTAGACTATCTTACTGAAAAAACATTAAATCAACAGGTTTTAAAAAGTGTTGGAAATCTTGCTCTAATGTTTATTGGTACAAATATTCTCTTGCCAAATCAAATTTCGACACCACGCCGGCTGTAAGGTTGGAAGATTATCTTAACAAGCAAGATTCTTCTAATGCGTCATGTTCTACTGATATTTTTTTTATTGCCTACATTTTTTGATAGTCTACCATTTTCTGCTCTTAGGAGTGGTGTAAGTGATTTTAATATTTTCGCGTAATATTTAATAGATCTTCTGTAATATCTTGCTTATTCCAGGAAGAACCGTAAATATTTCAATGTTTTTGAATTGAAAAAGATTCAATGGATTTGTCTTTGCTTGCGTTTTGATAGTGAAACCTAATAAACCGACTTCGGTTTTGAAGAGCTCGCGTTTATCAATTTAGAATTTATTATTAGCCTGGTTAGTGTGCTGAAGATAATTCCTTAATGTTTTTGTTATCCAAAATCGATAAATGCGATTTCTTCTTACAAAAGCGTATTATGTCGTCAATGTAAGCATAGCATATTTTCCTAATATTGACGGAGAGTTTATTACTACTGCGCAAAAAGTAAGGTGAATTTTCCAATTCAATTTTCGTGGTATAGTCCACTATGAATTCCTTCCACCTCGCCAAACCGTTAAAATGAAATATTATTTGATCGTTATGCGTCGGTTGCGTGAAGCAATTCGTCTAAAAAGACCAGAATTATGGACCAAAAAAATCTTGGTTTTTGCATCACGATAATGCACCGTCTTACATTCACTCGTTCTTCGTGACTATTTCGCCAAAATTTCGACGCATATCGTTCCGCAACCACCGTTTTCGCCTGATTTGGATCCGTATGACTTCTGGCTATTCCCAAAAGTCAAGAGTCCACAAAGCTAAATCGAAGAAGGCGCTGATGGCTATATCGGAAAGGGACTATTTGGCATGTTTCGAGGATTCGAAAAAAGTTGGCATAAGTGTATTTTATCGGGAGGGGATACTTTGAAGGGGATGAAATTGATTTACAAGAATAAATAAAGATTTTCCATATTACAAACAGATTCATCTTACTTCTTTTTCCTAGTTATGCGATGACGTCGCTATAGTAACAGAGTTCTGCGTACTACATGTTTAATCAATTATAGCTTATGTATTTAGTTTTTCCTGATACATCGGTTTTTTGGAACTAGCCATACTGGTGCGTTGTATGGTGATCGTGCGAGTCAATTGATGCCATCTTATACCAATTCTTGGATTTGTGTTTCTAGTATTAACTGTAGACTGGGGTGATCGAAAATGTTTTTATTTCGCCTACTACATTGGTTGTGTAGGTTGGATTTTTTTTTGGGTCCGCAAACAAATTTGCATGGGTATCTATGAAATGGTCTATGTGACTTTTCTGTCTCGATGTCATGTGCTCGCTTCATAATTACTCTAACAGGCAATTTTAAGTAATATTTTATAGTTGTTATATTGGGTTATTACTAGGTAATCGCCTGTGTTACAAATATCGACTTTTATTTGTTTGAAGTCCATTAGAAGTTGTAACGGTTGATAGTTAATAAAATTTTATTAGTATATTTTTAATTTCGAAAAGATATCTACCTTAAGGTGTGTTAATTTTTGATGACCACTTACAAAGCTTGCTTAAAAATTGCGCTCGTTTGGTATTGAATGTAACTAATAGCTGAGCTTGTGTCTATTAGAAATTTAAGGCTTGTACCGCCTTCGTTACACAACTTAAGTTTACCCTTATTCGAGGAGCTTATTCTTAAAAATAGATTTCTTAAAAAACTTAATTGGTGTGATCTGGAAATTGGTCAGGTGAAATATGTTTTTTCTTCTGTCTCCGTGGAATAGAACAACTCCCTTCCTTATTCGGCAGTTTGCGGTTTTATATCATAAACGTTTCATTGGTATTTTTGTGGTGGTCTGTTTATGTAGTAGGGGGTTCCCGGATCGTATACAGGAATAGATATTAATCGGTACTGGTCTAGGTTCTAGTTTCTGTCCTGTTCACAGTAGGGTGGAAGTGGCTGCCTATTTCGAGAAGAAAAAGTTTTCCTATGTTCTTGGTTTTCTACTAGCCCGTATAGATGGAGTGCATGGCTTAGATCTCTAGGTTCCTTTATAGATATTAAATGGGGTAAGTCTCCGTTGAGTCAAGGTTTAAGGCTTTTTTCGTTGCATCCGCATCTTCCTACACATTTATCGAGTTTAAAATCAAAGACAGCTAATGATAAAACTCGCTTACTGTCATACGTCCTTGAGCCAGTAAGAACATCTGGTATTCCAGTGTATTCAGATTTTTATAATCAGTACAGATTGCCTTCCAATTCAACCACATCTGCCACGCCGACCACCTTATTGAGTAACGCAAGGGTGATGACGTAGTGTTGGTACGAGTTTCCTTGCCCGTCATACAGACTCATTCTTCTTTCGATGTTTTTTCTCCATGTACTGAAAGCCGTTCTGTCTCCAAAAAACTCTTTTTTGAGGTGTATCACATCAGACATTTTTTCGGTTTGCCAGTGAAATATTTGGCCTTGTGACCACCTGGTAGTGTAAAGATTCGGGACTGTCTACATTATTGACGGCTGTGTACCCGACATCAGTCTGCTTTTTGTTCTAAAAACCTTTGATAACAAAGGAGGTAAGCTCACAAAACCATGTTGGCAGGGTGAAATTATAGAGTTAAAAAAATGTTGTAGTTGTAGATGCTATCAGTTTCTCAAATACCTTAGGCATCGCAGACAATTTGGAAATGATAATATAGTTCTTAACATCGGACTTTGACCCATGTTTGGGAAGAGGAATTATAAATGATTCCTTCCATATGGATGGGAAAGAGCAAATTGCAAACGACAACTTATTTTAGTTAATTATTGTAACAACGCGAAGTGCATACAACTAAAATTTAATCAAGCGATAACATAACGAGAAAAATCTAAAGGATTATTCCAATTTCAAATATTTTAAAATATCGTGTGTTCACGTTTTTATGCATTGCTAATTTTTTGGAGAAGTAGGTTCATAAGTCCTCCTGGGAAATTCTTCAGGAATGCATTGGTCAAAAGAGATTTGATAACATTATTAAAGATTGACGTAGCATTGTTAATGTTAGTACAAGAGTACCAGGTTTCGATAATAATGTTAAGAGCTAATTTCCCTAGCATACCTAAATCAAAATTTATCCCTCTAACGCATTTGCACAGAAATAAAACAGATACAAAAAATTGTTTTATGTAAATATATGTTTATTTACGTAAAAATAATATATATTTGGACATTTTTTTTTAAGCATAGTTTGGGGCATAGTTTAAAAAAGTTAAACCATATATGGCTTTGTATGCATTTAGCGCATTTCAGAGTTTGCCATATATGGCTTTCCATGCAATTAGGTTAAAGTTGGTAATTTCAAGTGATATTACCGGGCCTATTTATATCAACTTGGACTGCATAGATAGATTTGACTGATCAACCAAGAAATTCATCAGATCATAGGTAAAAAAAAATCTATAAATTGAAAGTTCTCATTCGAATACGGTGGCAAGTGACCAGCTTTCCATTTCGGTGTTCGTGTCTGAACTAAGACAGTATTGTTGACCGACGAATTAGTTCAACCCCCATAGGAACAGGCGAGTTACAACTCAGAAGCTGCTCGATATTATGTTGTAAATTGGACTTGAACCAGTTGCAGGTAAAGGCTGTAGTGTTGAAGCTTGTGGAGTTGCCAAGAAGTCTGATGTTGAACGCATGACAGTCTTCAGCTCAGACACCATGGATGACAGTATTAAGTTGTTAAAATTATCATTCAAGGTTTGGAAATCAACATGCAGTTTTGAAAATGCTGCTCGGAGGATATTAAAACCCCGCCTTGTCTGCCTTATGAATTTTGGAGAACTGAATGTTCATCTTCACGATGAGACTCGCAACACCACTTAAGACCAGACTTATTAGAAATTTGGTCTTTAACTTTGGTTGGGTAACAATTTAGCACATTTAATATGTGCTATATTGTCACATATCCAACACTTACAAATTCTCATGCAACAGACAGACATGATAAAACAGAAATAAAAAAAAAAAAAAAAAATTAAGATAAATAAATTAATATGTTCAAAGTAAGTGTAAAAACACAGGTGCCCTGCACAAGAAAGGAAAAAAGAAAATCTTAAATACAAAGATAAGCTTATATTTGATATTTATACAAAAATCAAAACAAAAACAAAACAATCGCCGGGACGAAGTGTTTATAGATTGACTCAAGCAAGTTAGAACAAGAGCAAGAGAGAAAAATCTGAGCGGGAGCGGCATGCAAAGCAAGCAGCTACAACAATCAGCGTTATTACGGTTAGAATTAGCAAGTGAAACTGAGGGAGAGCGTTAATGCAAAACAGGCAACAACAACAATAAATGTTAGTGTGCAAGTAAATAAAAAGAGCGCTAAAACGAAACTGTTAGAGAGCTAGCACGCAAAACTGGTGATAACAACACTTAGCGTCGGAAAGAGAAATTGGTGCACTGATGCTAAGCAAAACAAAAACGTACAGCCGGGCAAAAAGTTATTGTTATGTAGAATTATTATATACTTTAACACTTGCTTAAAGCACAACTAAGGAAATGATGCACCACAACTACAGGGTAGGCCATTTAAATTGGAAGCATTTGATTTTGAGAAAAAAAAATGAAACAAAAAAAAATTTATTTTTGTTCATTTAAAAAATCATTAAAAAATCAATATAGTAGTCATTGGAAAAAGGTTTGAACTAGTTTTTGTAAGTGATCGCGTAAATGGCTGCCATTAGCTTTGGCTGCGCCATGTGCTCTTTTTTCGGCATTCTCCATCACTTTTGCCAATTTATCGGCCGATATGGCTCTGATTTCGCGGAAAATCACCTCTTTTCGATATGAGTCGTCCGGGGAACAATTGTTTGTTGTGCTGTTTTGCATTTAGCGCCATCCTGTTGCAAATAAAAGTCTTCCAAACCATTTCCACGAACAATTGAGATCACAAAATCGGATATTATGGCTTTTATAACGATCGCCATTGACGGTAGTGGTGACTCCACGATTGGTTTGGTAAAAATACGGACCGAGGATCATATTCGCGCAAACACCACACTAAACTGTTACTTTTTGGTCGTATAAAAGCACTTCCTCAATAAATTGAAGATCTAAGATCATATTTAGGTTGATAGAAATATAATTAATTTGGTAAAGAGGAAGACCAAATATATAACGGCAACTAATACGCCACCACCTCGGCGGGCTAACCGGTCAAGTTGAAATATTGTAAAATTATTTGAAAAAATTTCTCAAAAAAGAAAAAGAGAAAAAGTTTCAGAAAAAGCGATAATACCGGACTCAAATGATGTACTATTCAGATATAGTTGTTGGAGCTCTGAAAAAAGACCTCTAACATTCTGATATTGAATTACTATACAACTATTCAATTACAAAGTCACATAAATATCTTAGTTTTATGAGACATTGGTTGCATGTATATTAGTGGGAATGTATACAGGTGGAGGCTGCGTTCGTTGGTTTTGCTTAAACTCATGAACAATAATGCGCGGATGCCATAAATTACAATCGCAGTTAGTATTAAAGCAGTTTGAGGAAACATTAATGTTAAAGGATGAGATTTTTCGAGGAGCAGACATGTTAAATTTTGTAACTGATACATTAGCAGAAGATATACTAGCTACGTATGAAACTATAGATTCGCATGTTGTGTCAGCAGATAATCTTGACACAAAAACTTGCCTGCGATGAGCAATGACAGAGGGAGTTGGAAGTATAGTAGCAGGACTTGTTATTGAGGTAAGAGCCGGAATAGGGGAATGCCTACATTTACATCGAGTGGCGTTCGCCTCGGCACCAGTAGATGGAAGTGGATCAACTACTGGAGCTGGTGGTGCAGTAGCTGGCGTAAGTAGCGGAAAGAAATTGGGAAAATTACTAGGAGAGGGGGATACAGAGAGAGTACAGAGTACAGGGGAAATATCTAATATGGTAGGTGTGGAGTTGAGGATGGGAGAAGAGTTAGGACGGAAAGGCACAGGAACAGTTAGAAGATCAGGTACTTCTGTACGAGCGCAGGTCAAATTTGAATTGACTGAGCAGTTCAACATTAGAGTCAAAATCAGTCGTTTAGTTGCTTTGCTCAGATTAATATACTTAACCGTGGCGGAACTGTTTTTGCTGATTTTATCACAATCCCGCCCAGATAAACCGGCGCACTCAGAGTGCATCATATAGTCGCACAAGCAGCAATGAATAAATTGTGGTTGAGCGGACTCAGCCATTTTCAGTGAGCAGTTTTGAAAACAGCAAGACATACTCGTCCTATTAATGTATTAGTAGTTAACGGAACGAGATGGTTACGAAAAGTAAAGAAAATTATACAAAACTTAAGAAAATCACTCAAAAATGCGACAAGAAAAAATATTAGTAATAGGCAAAAAACGTTTATAAAAAGAATAGCGGATGAGCGAAATCAAATCGCACAGCGCGAAAGCGAATATGAGGGTGAAGAACTACAACCGATCAATTAAAACAACAATAACGCAGTACAGACGTCGCGTCAGATGAAGCACTACAGGCGACTTAAAAAGCTTACAGGCACAGATTTAAAGGTTAAATAAGATCGAAAAAAGCGCGGAAAATAAAAATAAAACAGAATCAAAGTTTTGAAAAATTTTAGGAGTTAGCAGGAAACAGAAAATGTTAATTTAAATAGAGCGCGAAAATTACACCACAGGACTTATTAGTTTTTTAATTTTATTTTACTTTGTTTTATTATATTTTATTCTACTTTATTTTGTTTTATTTTATTTTCTTTTCTTTTATTTAATTTGATTTTTTATATTTATATAGATATATATTATTTTTATTCTGATATATTTGGTTATATTTTATTTTTATTTTATTTGATTTTATTTTATTTCGATATTTGGAGTCGAGCTCTGCCACTCTTGACCCACGGCGCAACTCGTCCTGCCTCGCGCTTTCTCGAATGTTCGAACCCTCGAGCACGTTCGTTCCTTCTGCTCGCCTCGAACCGATCGTTCGAAAGCGTTCGAATGACGACGTCATTCGCTACCACGACTGCGTTGACTGCGCCGCCAGCGATTCGAAGCAGTAATGCAATATTGCAATTCCATTAACCGAACGGATTAGTATATGTGTATTGGTATGTGTGCACAATTTTTGGCCACGCGTTGGCTTGTACTGGCCTCTAAATCAATTCGCTACCACGACTGCGTTGACTGCGCCGCCAGCGATTCGAAGCAGTAATGCAATATTGCAATTCCATTAACCGAACGGATTAGTATATGTGTATTGGTATGTGTGCACAATTTTTGGCCACGCGTTGGCTTGTACTGGCCTGTAAATCAATTCACGGGGTAGCCGCCCTATGGTACCCTGTATGTCAATATTCAGGTCACAGGGAGTCGCACTTAGATAATATTATACTTTACTTCTTTTAACACCATATCAGTAATATTAGGATCGACTTACTTTATCTTGCTAATCTCATTACTCCAGTTATAACTCTCCAGGAATAACTCTTATGCTTTGTCGTAGACGGTTGTGTTTATCTGTGATCGTGGTAATATTTAGTTTATTTGTGTTAAAATAATTTATTTTTTTCCATATAAAACTATTTTATTTATTGCGATACATCGTCCGCCTATTTGTGCTATTATTTCAAGTGCTTAACGTAGATATTAACTCGCTTAATAATAATATTTTTCTCATCTGTAAGTTTTGTTTTTGCATTTATTTTTTAGCGTCAGTTCTCGCGCAGACGTTAGTTGTTGTTACTGTCAGTTAGCTTGCTCTCTAACAGTTTCGATTAAGCCCTCTTTCCTATTTGCATTCTTAATCTAACTGCATAGCTTGCATTATTCCAAAAACAATGCGTCCCAGCGCTAGTTGTTTTTGTTTTGATATTGCGTATTCGCTAATAAGACTGTTCACGCATTAGTTTTGTTTTTCCCTTTCTAGCATTTTGTTATTTTTGAGTCATTTTCCATAATTTGTAATTTTCATTATATTTGTTATTATGTCTGTCTGCTGATCAGAAATTGTAAATGTCAATCTGACGGCTGAACGCATTTATTGTTGGTTGTTTGGCAATATAGCACATGTTAAATGTGCTGGGTATGCAACCAAAGTTAAAGACTATATTCTTAATACGACTGGTCTTAAGTGGTATTGCGAGTCTTGTCGTGACGCTGAATTGAATTTGCAAAAATTCATGAGGCAGACAAAACAGAGTTTTAATACCCTGCAAACAGCATTCACCAAACTACATTTTGACTTCCAGAACTTGGATGATAATTTAAATAATTTAAAACTGTCATTTATGCCATCTGAGCCGAAGACTGTAATGCCGTCTACACCAGTCTCTTCAGCGACACCACAATTTCTAGCTCCCCATCACTCACCTACACCTTGTCCGGTTTCCCCAAATATATCTGATACTGTCGAGCTTACGATTTATTACTCGCCTGCTCCTATAAGTGTTTCTAAATATGTGGTTGCAATTAATTCGTCAGGCACTAATACTGCTCTTAGTTCTCCCCAGACTTTGTCCGTATCCATTCCCTTACAAGCAAATGGGGCAGCCAAGCCCATGATAGCTGTCCCACTTAAAAAACAAATTTTCGTCTCTAGGCTTGCCCCTGACAGTTCGATTGATGATGTTAAATCCTACATCCAATCAAAGTTAAAGCTATCAGATTTAACTGTTGATAAATTAGAGTTAGTTATGCCAGAGAAATCAGCTCTTTTAAAATTAGTGTTCCGGCGGAAATTATAAAAGAGTTTGAGTCAAGTAGAAGAAATCAACTTCCGATTGCACTGCCTACTAGTACTTCATCTTCATCTTCTAGCAATGCACCAAAGAACAAAGTCCTTGTATATCATATCAGAACGTTAGAGGGCTTAACTCTAAACTTAATAAGCTTAATGTAGATAGTAACGCTTTCCAAGCTAACATTATTATCTTTACTGAAACCTGGCTAAAGCCCAAAATTTCATATTTTTCGTTATTTTGCAATAAATATACATATTGTAGATACGATCGTTTGTCGCGTATAGAAGGTGGTGTTCTTATTGCTGTAAACTCTGATCATTTATCAGAACCTATTGTTTCACCTTGCCCAATATACATTGAATTTATTGCCGTTCATTTTTCTATATATGAAACGTGTTCCTATCTTCCGCCACAGTCCGATTTATTTATATACCTAGAGCATATTTCTGCTTTTCAGTCCATTTCGTCACTACTTTCTAGTAGTGATTACCTCTTTGTATTTGGCGACTTAAATTTGCCAGATGTGGTATGGTCTGAGTCTCCAAGTGTTTTGATACCACCCACATCTCAGGAAATTACCAATTCGCTTTAAGAGATATCTCTCTCTCTAAATTAATCCGGTTCGAAACTGTAATGGTCGTCTACTTGACCTTATTTTTGCATCGGATCCTTTCTCTAGTCCTGTAGTACAATATTGTGCTTTCGTTGTCCCCGAAGACCCCTATCATCCTACTTTAGACTTAGTTTTTGAATTGCCTACATGTGAGCATATTTGTTCTATTAACCCGGTCGTTAAAACACGCTGTATTCGTAAAACAGATTGTATAAAACTCAAGTCATTCATTTTAGAAACAAACTGGTCGCAACTGTACTCTTGTACTGACATTATCAATGCTACTTCAATCTTTTATATTGTAATATTATATTGGGTTGCGCAAAAACTAATTGCGGATTTTTCATATAGTCGGCGTTTATAATTTTTTTAACAGCTTGTGACATTTAATTGTATTTTTTCTTTTGACATTTATTAGCTGTCACTATTAGCTTGCTTTAGACAAAAAGTGCGCGTAATTTTGTTTACATTTGTTTGTTTGGCGCCCTTTTTAATATGGAGTCCACAGAAGAGCATTTCCGTCATATTTTATATTATTATTTTATTATTTTAATTATTATTTATTATTTAATATTATAAAATCACTTTTTGACCAATGCGTTTCAGATGAGTTTCCCAGGAGAACTAATAGACCTCCTCTAAAGAAATGGCAATGTTTAAAAATGTGAATTTTTAATAATATAAAAGATTTAAGAGTTCGAATAATCCTTTAGATTTTTCTCGTTATGTTATCGCCAGAACCAATTTTGTTGTTTGTAATTCGCGTTGTTAAAATAATAACCTAATTCGATGTCGTTTGCAATTTACTCAGAATCCTAGGCAGCTCTACATTTTTGTTAATACCAAACGAAAAACTTCCTTACCGCCCTCATCTGTTTTTTATGAAAATATGAAAGCAAATACTGATCAGCCTGCAGCCAATCTTTTTGCAGAATTCTTCCAATTCATCTTCTAATTTTCTTCGTAATTCCTCTTATCCGTATACCGTATGCCGAAATCCAACTGCATTTTTAGCCCTGTGATGCTGGAAAAATCGTTACTTATCGAACTTAATTTAATCAAGTCAGGTTATTCACCAGGCCCAGATGGAGTACCAGGATGTGTACTTAGGTACTGTACTGATTCTCTATGTAAGCGATTGCTTAAATTATTTGAATTGTCTGTTAACTCGTGATCTTTTCTTCACAAACATGGTTCAAAGTAAGATGTTTAATACTATAGGGATATTTCCAAATTATCCGCGATGCCTAAAGTGTTTGAGAAGCTGATAACATCTCAATTACAACATTCATGTAGCTCTATCATTTCACCCTGCCAACATGGCTTTGTGAAATCGAAATATACTACCACTAACTTACTTGAGCTCCTTGTAATCAAAGGTTTTCAGAACAAAAAGCAGACTGTTGTCATCCCCATGGTTCTATACTTTTTAATTTATTCATTAACGATCTCCCGTCTATTTTCCGCGCCGATGATGTGAAGCTGTGCTTATCTTATAATGACAACAACTCTCCTTATTTATTGCAATCGGACCTGGATTTGTTTATTTCTTGGTGTTAATGCAACTTGTTGTTTCTGAGTTGCTCTAAATGTAAGGTTATGTCATTCTATAGAAGTACGCCTCACACATTAAATTACGTGCTTGACTGGATTTCTCTTGAGGGATAAGACTGTGTCACCAACTTGGGAAATCTTCTCGATTATAGATTAAAAAGTGACTAACATATCGCGCTTACAGTCAACAAGGCAACTCAATCTCTTGGATTTGTCAAACGATGGTCTAAGGAATTTGACAACCCTTATTCGACTAAGCTGCTATATATTTTTCTTGTACGCCTTTTTCTGGAATACCGATCTTGTGTGTGGTCTCGGTAAAGAAGTTTCTTCTTTTTGCTCTTCGCGGCTTTAACTGTGTTCCAGGTAATGATTTGCTTCCATAACGTCCCAACCGTCGCATGATGCTGGGAGTTATATTTTTACATAAATTAATAATTGGCAAAATTGACTCATCTCTGCTATTGAGCCAAATTAACTTTTCTGTACCTTTGAGACGTACTCGTAGCTTCACACCACTTTCTCCAAATACTCGTTATACTAACTTTTCTCTGCACCTTCGATTTCTATGTGTTGACTATAACAGACTTTTTCGAGTCTTCAACTCAGAGTCCTCTTTTGATACGATTAAATATCATTAACTTTTTAGCACGTAGTAATAGCACTAATTTGCTTTACTAATCATAGTGATCTGATTGGGTCTTTCTGGGGTTTACCCAATTCGTGCAACAAATATTGGATCATTTAATATTTTCATTTTGAACACCCCAGATATTAATTTAATTTCTTACTTAAATATTTTATTTCAAATGTAAATTATATTATTTCAGTTTTAATTTATATTAAAAATTGTAATGTTACTCTCAAATTTTGGTCGACTGTTAATAGTTAACATTATATAAATAAATAATTAAATAAATAAATAAATTCAGCTGTCGCTTTCCTCTCGACAATTTGGCCGGCTGTCCTTGGTTTCTTCCTACTAATAGTATAATGAATATTAAATATTAAATCGTCTTCTGCAGTATAAGCGCTTGAGTTGTCGCCCTGCAGCGAACTTGAGAAGGGATCCCGCCATAACCTCAGTACAATTCCTGGATCTGTGATCTACAGGAAATCCCTCCAATCCTTAAACCTTGGGTCAGGCGTTTAAGCCTTTGGTTACAGTCTCGAGCATCATTCCTGCCCTACAACACACTACTCTTTCACAATAACGCCTTTCAAATTCTCGCGTCTTGCGTTTGAACAAAGTCTTCTCCAACTTTCTTATTTTCCAGCTAATATCCACAACAACAAGTGTTGCACCAGCTTACAGAGTTGTTTGTTAGGCTACGTTTTTTGCAGCAGTACCTTCACTACGCTCATGGTCGTAACATGGATTCCTCGTAGGGTGACTCCGGAATAACTTCTTCCGCCGCCGCTTAAAAGTATTTTGATATGTTCTCCCACATATCGCTTATGTTTTCGGGAATTGGAGTGGCGTAGCAGACAAGAGACTCGAGTGGAGAAAACATCCTTTGACTGTTGTGATTGCAGCTTCTCGATGTCCAGCTTTTTTGACATACCCGACGTGCAATTTTAGGCACATATTGCCGTGTGCGTACCAACAAGATAGTGGTCAGAATCGATGTTGGGATCCCAACACGATCGGATAAACAAGATGCATGCCTTGCACCGATCACAACATGATCAATCTGATTTCTAGGCAGCCGGTCAGGAGACAGACAGGAGGCATTATAAATATTCCGATGGATGAATCCAGTACTACGCCATTAATTGAAGTGGTCTTATGCATATAAAACTCACTCATAAAATGCCCAACAAGTTGCACCAGAGATCCCTTCTTCCCCAACCTTATCATTAAAATCTCAAAGAAGTATTTCAATGTCATGTGATGGTCAGCGCCGTATGCTCGGTCGAAGTATGCATAGAAAGCTTCCTTGGTAACATCATCTTTTTCTTTAGTTGGGGCATGCGCACAAATCAGGCTGATGTTAAAGAACTTGGCCGTAATTCGTATTGTTTACTGGCAACCATTGAGAGACTCTGCACCGTAGTTTGACACCTACAAGGGACCGCAACAAAATTTATGCCGTTCTTAATGGCAGCTATAGTATATGTCACACTTGTTCCTCCTGATGCAACGTTGTCCATTCTATCGCATTTCCTGGATAGCAGTGATATCGACCTAGCAATCATTGAGGGTATCTGCTAGTTTTTGGGGAGCACCAGGTCTATACAGTGTTTATACATTCCAAGTGCATACTCTCAAATTGTTAACCATTATACATTTCTTTTGGTCATCAAAGTTAGTTGGAATTCGTTCCGAGACACTTCCTGCATCTTTCATTGAGTAATAGTTTTCTATGGGTGGAAAACTTGTTGAAAAACAATCCAGAGGGAACCCTGAGGAAGCTGTGCGTCGACTTGGGGACAAGTATCATGCTGGTTTTCACCAAGTTAAGCACGATCAGACATTTTGCCTCATATGCTATTCCCCATCCCACATTAAGTAGTTTAAATTATTAAAAAAAAAGCGAAATGTTAGGTTAATTAAAATCTCCCACCACAACAAAAATATCACAATCCTTGCCTTGAAGAAAAATGTATTTTATACAATCAATATATGGTGTGTAAAAATTTTTTCAGAAGACTGTGATATGCGGGCATAACTGGTAAAGATGGCTCAGGATGAAAAATTAACTTAGCCAGCAAACATTTAAATATCAGTGGATAATTCGACTAGACCGAAGTGTCAATTTATACAACACCACCCCGATTTGGGTTCTTTCATATGCACGTTAACTTGTAAATCTGCTTATGCGATGCATCAGCGACAATATAGATGCTAGAAAGGTCGAGCATAGTCCTTCATTAGCCGGAGTCATTAGAATCTATACCGTAAACTCTGATATCTTTCAGTGTAAGGGATAGTTAAGGTTAGGGCAATGGCAGAAGATATAGCACCGAAATCAGTAATGGAAGATAGTGAACTTGAAACTTTAGTGCACAAAATGACACTTTTAGTTCACTTAGTTTGTTACAAGAAAAGCATGATGATGATGACGATTCTGAACTATCAGGAGCATCAGGCACAGTATTATTAATTTGTTCACTGTGCGTCGAGCACAGCAAGCGCCAGGCGATTGGAATGCATCACACAGGCTTTGGTGAGCGGACAGAAGCAACCAACAACGTCGAGCACGAACAGACATAATTCTAAGTAAGGAAGTCAATACGCTAGCACCTGGTGGACCGACACTGTTTCCTCACTGCAGCAGAGGTACTTCAAGCAGCATAGACTTTGCTTTGATGAGAGGCATCTATGCGAACATTCGGGCTTTTGCTGAACAGATCTCTGACCATTTGCCACTTGTAATTAAATTGGATGCTGCAGCAACGGCATATTATGCAACAGAACGCTTAACCACTAAGCACACAAACTTCGAAATAAGGGACTGAAGAATTCGCTACATCTTGACATCCGTATCCTATCAAGAGTAGACATTGATGATGTTTGCCAACATAGTAAAACTGGCAGCATCAATAGCTACGCACAAACTTACCCAGACGTCCGCAGCAGCTTAAAATCCAGATAAGATATTTTATCGCGAAAAAAATGTTTCTTTAGACAAGGTGGATGAGGTTTTGCTACCCATTCGACAAGACGGAGTGGAATAGAGCGCAAAAAGAGCTACGACTTGTATTGGCCAACACTTGTATAGACTGTGATGCTACGCGCTCTGAAAGACAACGCGTGTCATTAAAAGGAGATGTGTCATGAAGGCACCACCTTTAGAGGCTACCGGGACTTGGTGTCGGCCCGATCAAGACCAGGCGGAGGACACCTAGCTGAAAGATTCAGACCATCCGGTCTAGCCAGCCACGAACAATCAAAGTGAGACGCAGGATATTCCTACGCAAGCGATTCAAATGGACCTGCAAATTAAGTCTTTCGCCCCAATAGCTTACGTAAATAGTTGTCAGAGCTCAAAGAAAGCGTCAGGAACCGAAAATACCTGCAATGTCACTCTGAAGACTCTGCCCGGTCACCCTATACATTACATAAAATTGATTTTCAATGATCTTTTAGAGTTTGAATAGTTTCCCGCTCAGTAGAAGGGCGGATTAATTTCCATGATCCATACGCCTGGCAAGTAGGAAAGTGATCCTTTGTCGTACCGGCCCATCAGTCTTCTCCCATCGGTCTCGAAAGTGTTTGAGAGGCTAATAGCTGCCTGGATTGTCAGGATCGTGGGAACTCAGAAAGTTATTTCTGAACAGTTTGGCTTACATGCTGCCCACAGAACTATTTTTTCCCTTTCAAAAAGATTGTAATCCAATCTAATATGAAGGTGGGATGCCAATGCAATCAACTTTATAAGGGTGAAGGTCGTGAATGACAGACTCAAATGCTTTGGTAAAATCCGTGTAAACAGCATTGGCTTGATTTCTTTTTATATATCATATTGCTCATTTACCAAAATGATAAATTTCAGTAAGATGGTCACTGTGGAACGACCCTGTACGAAGCCATGATTGGCAGCTGAAAAAATAGATTGTAAAAAATGCTGTAAATTAGAGACAAGAATTTTATCTAACAGGCATTGCAGATAAATGAAATTTGAAAAGTCGATCTTGCTACTTTTTTTTTTTGAGCTGGGATTAGGTAGGAATCTTTCCCAACGAAATGCGAACCAAGTATATATAAATTGAAAAAAAAAAAAAAATTTTGGCAAATAGATCTACTAAAGAGGAATCGTTTCTAGCTTTTAATATCTCTACAAAAAAAGAAGACGCTAAATTTTTAGATTTACATTTTAAATTTAAAAAAATTGGCTGGTCAACAGAATATTTGTACCAATAAACATTAGAGCGAGACTTCCAACACTTTTTAAAACCTGTTGACTTAATATTTATTAAGTAGGATAGTCTACGCATTAACTAAGCAAACTTTGGCAAATTAAACATCGGGATGTAATTGGGGATATAAACATCAAAAAGTGAGTTTTATGTGCTTTAAAAAGTGTGAAGGGCAATATCAATATCGGTGACTCTACTTAAAAATGATTAGTCAGTTGCAAGAATTTGAAAAGAATGAAACAGTGACATATGCAGCGCCATTTATTAAAAGTTTGAACAATAAAAAGATACATTCATCCTCTTTTAAACTTAACTAACTTCATGTTAAACAGATGACAGATGTTACAGTGCCAGCCATTTACATATAAACATATACATATACCTGCTTTTCACGATTTGAAAATGGTCCTGAGGATATAGATGACGACTTACCTATAATCAATTTGCTTACTATGCGCTATGCACAGCAAGCGCGATAATGATCCCGTTACGCATCTTAGTGTGGAACGCAGCCGACGTATCCATGAATATTTCCGAGCTTGAGTGCTTTGTGTGGCGATATGAAATCGATGTTTTGCAGCTCAGCGAAACATACAAACGTGAAGACTGCGCGCCAAACACATATAGTTTGAAAGCTTAACCTGCGAAAGACCCGTGTGCTGGAATCACCAGAGTACGAGCAGTGATCATAGTCAATTTGAGCCTGGTGCATCTCCCACTGACACCTGTTGCCTTGGAAAAGGCATTAGCAGCATTCGCACAGCGCTTGGTGTAATCAATGTCAGAGCTGTATACTGTCTACCGTGATACACATGGACTATAGAAGTGAAGCAATGCTTAAAAATTTGTGGTCGAGGTATTAAAAAAGATTTAAGAGCTCGAAAAAGCCTTCTGGTTTCTTTCGTTATACTATCGCCAGATTAAAGTTGTTCGCGTTATTACAATTATCACTAAATAAGTTGTCCTTTGCAATTTGCTCAAAACCCTAGTCAGTTCTACAACTTTAACATACCAGGTCATTACACGACTGGTTCTTATAAACCATGAAAGCAAATACTAATCAGGCTGTCGATTTTTTTTACAGAATTCTCTCAATCTACTTATTTGCTTTAAACTTTCTATATAATTCCTATAATGCTTATAACTTCAAGGCTATTCACCAGACTCAGATGGACAGTGGTGATTCTCTATGTAAGCCCTTGCTTAAATTATTTGAATATTTGTCTGTTAACTAGTGCTTTTTCTCTTATTCGATCTTATTATTTCTGTTCATAAACATGGTTCAAAGTCCGATGTTAAAAACTATAGAGGACTTTCCAAATTATCCTTGCTTGAGAAACTGATAACATCTCAACTACAACACTTCACCCTCCAAACATGGTTTTGTGAAATCGATATCTACAACAAGAAAAGGTGTTTATCACTATAATTAGCTTAAGAAACAAAACCTTATTTCCTCACAGCCTTCTTATGTGGATCTCCGAATACTTTTCTTGGAACACATAAAAAGTATTTTTAAACCTTCTCTACCTAAACCAGTCTTTGTTAGCTCTAGCTTGACCCAGGTAAGCCATTTTGGTCCTTTACTTTTCAATCTGTTGATAACAGTTATCCAGTCCATTTTTCTTCACTCCTGTGTGCAAATGTACGATTATGTGAAGCTGTGCTTATAAAATAGAGACAAAAAATCTCCTTATACATTGCAAACAAATCTGGGTTTGTTTTTGGCGTGGTGTAAATATAATTCGTTGTTTCTATTTTGCTCTAAATGTAAGTTTATGTCATGCTATAGAAGTACACCTCAAACATTTAATTACATGTTGGACCGGAATTGCTTTGAGAGATTAGACTGTGTTACCGTTCAAAGAAATCTTCTAGATCTTAATTAAAAATTGAATAGACGTGCACTTACAGTCAATAAGACTGTTTTTATTTTCAAAATAACCACATGATTGGAGCTTAAATTTCTCTCAAGATACATATTCTACATTCACATCTTGAGCGATAATCAAGGAGAGCGGCTACACCAAGATAATACGTTAATCTAAAGGTAATACAGTGCACGGTCGATTTTCGCGACTGGTTGAAAACGAGGGCTGTCGTGGACATTGAATTTTCGCGAAAACCGAACCCCCAATTTTTTGAACATAAAATGTGGTATTATTTTAAACAAAAACATTTTAATTCAATTGCATAACAAATTTTAGAAAAATTCAGATTTTAAACTTTTTAAAAAGTTCGATATTTTCAGTTATTTTTTTGGCAAACTTTTTTTAAAATAACGGCCGAATTACGTAAATCATATAGTGCTCCTGTCTCCTAATCATTTTCCAAAGCCCATTGTATGCATATGTTAAGCGATTTAATAGCTTCGTTGATATTAATTTTGTTCATATATCTGGAGTATTAAAAATTACATATTTATTAAAAATGTTGCAACATTTTTTGCATGTATTGAAAATCAATTTAATACGTGTTGGTATTTACACCAACGAATCGATATTTCCAATATATATTATTGTCCTGAATTGTATTGAATATTGTCAATCGTATGTCAATCCCTACCCTACATAGGTGACTATATCTCATAAACATACATTTTTCAAATTAAGCTGCAACTGATTGGTCAAACACCATAGTGGCAAAGCACTCAATTTTTCTTGCAAACAGTTCCTAATAGGTCCCAAATAGCTACCTTGAGGTACACCAGAAGTAACACGAATTGACCTCGAAATAGACGTCCTCAGTAATACTTTTTGGGTTTAATAAGTATAATGTTGAAATATATAAGTATAATACGCAGTAACGCATACTCTATTGTAGCTTTGTTGCCTACGCGCAACAAACTGTTAATTGTAGCTTAAGACATAGTTGCCTGCGCGCATCATGATTATTGCCTATGTACGCATATTCGTTTTATGTTTAGTTCTCTTTGTGCCTGTATCGAGTGAACACGAAAAGTTCACTAGTCCGCATGAAGCGGTATATACAAATAAAGACATTATACTTTTAACAGGTTATGGGCCCAGAATAGTGCGTTAATTCTGGAGATAATTCATAGAAAATATGAATTCAATAATGAACTCGATAGAAAAATTGGACGACCAAAATTATAGTGCGTGGGTCGTTCAAATGAAAAGTATTCTGATACATTCAGAATTGTGGCAGTATGTGTGTGGTCGTGTCGTGAAAAACGAAACAGACAGTGCTGAACAGAAAGCAGATTTTGATAAAAAAGACGAAAAGGCGCTTGCAAGCATCGTGTTGTGCATAAAGCCGTCGCAAATTAATCATGTTAAGAATTGCGCAACATCAACAATTGCCTGGAATAAACTTAAGGAAATACATATACCAACGGGACCAGCGCGTCGTGTAACTTTATTAAAGCAGTTACTTCGCATAAAACAAGAAGAAGTAAATAGTATGACAGAACATATTAGCAAGTTTACAGAACTGATCGAAAAATTAAGTGAAATAGACTTTATTTTAAATGAAGAGTGTCTGTCAATATTGCTGTTGTCAAGTTTGTCAGAAGTCTACGACAATTTCGTGGTTGCTATGGAAACGCGAGATGCATTGCCAACGTTAAGTGCGCTAAAAATCAAATTACTCGAAGAGAGTGAAAGGCGCACAACAGACATAGAGCAAAAGGGAGAGCAGAAAATGTTCGCAACAGTTGGTAAATGGAACCAAGGAAGCAACGGTAAAAGCGAAAAAGGAGGATCGCAAGACAAAAAGACAAAGAAAAAAGGCTGCTGGACGTGTGGACGTCATGGTCATATAGCTGTAAATTGTCGCGCTAGAGACAATTCAAACAAAGCGGAGAGCAGCAATGAGAGCGAAAAAGAGAGTAAAAAGTCGTACGCAGTGTTTGCAGCTACAAGCAAAACAAGGGGTGGTTTTGAGAAAAACGTTTGGTGTCTGGACAGTGGCGCCACAACACACTTGTGTACCGACCGATCAAGCTTTATTAATTTGAGAGAACACAAAGAGAAAATTATTTTAGCTGGAAATAATTACATAGAGGCTTATGGTCGGGGAACTGTGCGTTTGATAAACAAAAATATCACAATCGACTTGACTGATACACTATTCGTTCGAGATCTTCAGTGTAACTTCATATCTGTGTCAAAAGTTGTGCAGAATGGATATAATGTGAAATTTGTGAAGAATAATGCTCACATTGAGAATCGTGAAGGCGATGTACTTTTGACGGCGACAGTGAAAAAAAAATTTGTATTTGTTCGAAGCAAAAAAGGAACAGTGCTTTGTTGCGAAGGCAAACATATCAGAAATAATGAAGTGGCACAATAGGCTTGGGCATTTAAATTTTGGTAGCCTTAATAAAATGATTGAAAATCAGCTGGTGCACGGATTAAAATTGGCAAAGTGTTCTGATATGAAAAACCATGTATGTGAAATATGTGCTAAGTGCAAAATAAAAGTGAAGAGTTTCGCAAAGAAATCTGAGAATCGCATCAATGATGTGTTGGGATTAATACATACAGATATATGTGGCCCGATAAATACAAGCTCAGTTGGTGGCGCGCGATATTTTGCTACTTTTATTGATGACAAATCACGATATGTGTATGTATGTTTCTTGAAAACACGTGATGAAATATTCGACAGGTTCAAAGAATATAAGACACTTGCAGAAACACAAACTGGAAAAAGGATTAAGTGTCTCCGAAGTGATAATGGGCGTGAATATTTGAGTGAAAAATTCGAAAAATGTTTAGTGAGCAACGGCATAAAAAGGCAGTTGACTGTACCCCATACACCTCAGCAAAACGGTGTGGCGGAGCGTGCGAATCGAACGTTAGTCGAGATGGCACGGAGCATGATCCTACATGCTGGTTTGAAGGAGGATTTCTGGGCAGAGGCTATAAAGACTTCAGCATATCTCCGAAATCGCTCTGAGACATCGACATTAAAAGATATGACACCGCTTGAGGCATGGTCTGGCAAGAAACCATCAGTTGGTCATATAAGAGTCTTCGGCACAAGGGCCATCGTGCTTAACAAAACACACAGCAAGAAGTTCTTACCAAAGGGGGAAGAGCGAGTAATGGTTGGTTATTCAGAAACAGCCAAGGCGTATAGGCTGTTTAATCCAAGCACACGAAGAATAACTGAGGCACGCGACGTAATATTCCTCGAAGAGGATTTTACTGATGATGGCATAAAACGAAAGGATTCGTTTTGCAACGACAATGTTGATATTGTACTGATAGCCGAAGTAGATGCAGATGCAGAGAGTCATCAAGAAGAAAACATACAAGTGGACGCCGCAGAAGATGTGGAAGAGTCCTATCAGTCTGCAGAAGGAGAAAACGAAGTCGAGTCAAGTGCTACAAATAGCAAAAGGGGTCCTGGACGACCGAAAATATTGCACACTGGAAAGCCTGGACGCCCACGCAAACAATACAACACTCTGAATGTCATGACAACTGATGACATTGCTGTGCCATTAAATGTGAATGATGCTTTAAGTAGTCTTCACGCAGATGAGTGGAAAGCGTCGATGCAGAAGGAGATGAACAGTCTTCAAATCAACAAAACATGGACGTTGGTTGATCTCCCCAAGGGGCATGAGGCAATTGGCTGTAAATGGGTGTTTGCAGTGAAGCGAGACAAAAATGGCAACATACATCGGTTCAAGTCTCGTTTGGTAGCCAAAGGTTGCGCTCAACAGTACGGCGTGAACTATACAGATACATTTTCGCCTGTGGCCAGATATTCGACAATCAGATTGGTGATTGCTCTAGCAGTGGAAAAGGGTATGTATATGCACCAGGTTGATGTTTCTTCTGCTTATCTCAACAGTGAGCTACAAGATGAAGTGTACATGCGACAACCAGAGGGATTTGTCAATGAAGAATCTTCACGCCAAGTACTTAAGCTAAACAAGTCACTGTACGGCCTGAAACAAAGTGGTCGGGAATGGAACGAGAAACTGGACATGGTTATAAAAAAATTGGCTTTGTTCCATGCCCCAGTGAACCATGTTTGTACACATGTCAGGACGGCGAAAATATCGACATCATAGTAGTCTATGTGGATGATCTCATAGTAGCAAGTTCGAAGATGGAAAATCTTCTTAGCGTGAAGGCACGCTTATCTAAGGAGTTTGACGTTGTAGATGACGGTCAGCTCAAACATTTCCTTGGTATGGAAATAGAACGTGAAGGTGAAACTGGCAGCGTTACTGTGGGTCATAGACAGTACATTGAGAGTCTTCTGCGTGAGTATGGTATGCAAGATTGTAAGCCTAATGCAATCCCTCTTGAGGCAGGATACCAAGTTAAATGCTCGAACAACGAATGTCAGCGAACGAATCAAGTCAGCTATCAATCTTTAATTGGTTCGTTGATGTATTTGGCGATCACCACGAGGCCAGATATTCTACATTCGGTGACGAAACTGGCACAGCAGAATGCAGATCCACATCAGGAGCACCTCGTAGGTGCTAAGCAGATATTGAGATATCTAAGAGGCGCAACAGATTTGGGTTTACACTACAAGAAGACCGGTAAACCTATATACTGTTATGTTGATGCTGATTGGGCTGGAGACAGCACAGATAGGAAGTCCTTCAGTGGTTGGGCGTTCTTCACCGCGGGTGCAGCTTTCTCCTGGGAGTCCAAAAAACAGAGCATTGTCTCATTAAGCAGCACAGAAGCCGAATATGTGGCACTTTCAACAGCAGCTAAGGAGGCTGCGTACATAATAAAAATTATGAATGAAATGGGTTTCAGTCAAGAACCTGGAACCAAGATATATAGCGATAATCAAAGCGCACAACATTTAGCAAAGGATGCTAAGTTTCACGCGCGTAGTAAGCACATAGATATTAAGTACCATCATGTAAGAGAAATGGTTAAAAATAATATTATTAATATTGAATATGTTTCTACAGATAATATGATATCAGATGTTTTAACCAAGAACTTAAGTAAAGTTAAGCATAAAAAATTTATTCAAATGATGGGTATGCAATAGAAATCTGCGTTAAGAAGGAGTGTTGAAATATATAAGTATAATACGCAGTAACGCATACTCTATTGTAGCTTTGTTGCCTACGCGCAACAAACTGTTAATTGTAGCTTAAGACATAGTTGCCTGCGCGCATCATGATTATTGCCTATGTACGCATATTCGTTTTATGTTTAGTTCTCTTTGTGCCTGTATCGAGTGAACACGAAAAGTTCACTAGTCCGCATGAAGCGGTATATACAAATAAAGACATTATACTTTTAACATATAATAAGGTGGGTGGGAAAGCATATAGAATTTAAACGTAAAAATTTGATTTGTAAATAGAATAGTTGTACCAATCAACATTAGAGCCAGATTTCTTATACTTTTTAAAATGTTTTAACTTAATAACAGTTTTAGTAGAGTAGTGTAAAAAAAACCAAGGAGCTTTGACAAATTTAACGACGGGATATACTTGGGGATACAAACATTCAAGAGATAGTTTTAGGTGTCTTAAAATGACTATTATTATAGCCACGAAATGAAAGGCACTGTGAAATGGCAGTTATCATTAATTCTTTAAAATTTACTGCAGTTTGTTTAGGATTAAGTTAATGAAATAATACGAATAATGAATTTTTTAACCTTTCTTTTACAGGCAAACTATACAACTCAGCATAAACAACATTTTTTTTTGTTTAAAAAACATTTATTCTGCGATAGTTTTATTAATCTGGATGATGCAATAGAAAAGGAATTGCTTTATCATCAAATTCTTTATAGCCTTCGAAGTGAACGCTATCCAATTACGGAAATGGAAGCAATTATGCTAACTGCGCTTCAAGGGCAACTGGAACTTGGTGATTTTTCGGAAAATATGATTGATTATGAACATGTTGCCAGTCACTGTTTGCCACCAAGGTTTGTCCCCAATATTCCTAATGGAGCAGTTGCAATGCATCATCAGAGTTTAAAAGGAATGTTACCTGTAGAAGCCAAAAAATCTTTCTTAAATTTAATACACAGTTGGCCTCTTCATCGTGCCACAATTTTTGATGTTATGGTACGTATATAACTTTAAGCCTTTTTATAATCAAGATACTTAAACTTAAGACACTACGTAGAAATAAACATATTTAAAAAATATATGAATGCAGAGCTAAAACAGAGAATTTGAGTCTATCTATCGATACCAGTCTACTTTGCTGTGTAAATTTCGCGCTCTTATCATTTTTTCTTTTCTTACTTATTCCTAAAAGTCTAACGCGGCGTCTGTGCGTGCTGTGTTTGTTTTTGTTTTCTAATTCTTCCTAAGTGCATCAGCTTACGCGATATTTTGCTGTTTTGTTCTTGTTCTTAAAGTTCGACTGTAGTGATTTGCCTTGTTATTCGCTTTTCCAATGTGCAATTTGATACTCTCATATTCTATTCCTTAGTAAACGTTGTTTGTGTACTACTAATATTTCTGTTCGACTCATTTTTAGTGAATTTAATTTTTCGTTCCCTCTTTCATTGCTAGTTTATTCTAATACACTTGTAATATGTCTTGCCATCATGTTATGTTATGCAAACTGATTTCTGCAATATAAATAGATTAAATTGAGTAAAGTGATCAAACGTATGTAGAGCGATTTTTACTTAAGTGTTGAAATGCTACGTCAATTCAAAATGACACCCCCTCCAAGAGTACCTTAACTTTTAACTGTACCCCTACCGCTTTCTTCTTCTTCCCATCCTAAATTCAACACCTTATATATAAGATGTAGACTGTATCAATCTCCTACTTCTTGTAATTTGCCCAAATTCTCTTTCCCACTTACGCCAGTACCATCGACTGGTGCCGTGGCGAAATCCACACGCCGTAAAAATAAAGCGAATCCATCTACAATAATCTTTTTCTCCAAACTTCAAGAAGTGTATCTGAATAGTACATCATTTGAGTCTGACATTATCGCTTTTTCTAAGACTATGTTTTATTTGATTTTATGTTGAAAATATTTATGTATTTGTATATACGCCAGTCTACGAGTACATATTGTATATACATGTATATTATGGCAGGCTATGAATTCCCGCTTCGGGATTTATACCCGTACATAGACTTGGGTACCGGCTAACGTGGCATCATGAAAAGTGTTACATAAATAAGGATTATATAATCTATACATCTATCGATATCTATTAGCTTAGAAGTGAAATTTTTCGCGCTCTGTTTAAATTAACATTTTATCTTCTTTACGTATTTCTAAAATTCTATAAAACTTTGTTTCCGATTTATTTTGACTTTCCGCGTACTTTGCGACTTTTTAATACGTTGAAAACTGTTCTTATTATTATTAGTTGGCATTTACAACCCTAACGGGGTACAGCCTGATGTACAATCTCCCTCCACGCGCTCCTGCTCTGTGCGCGTCTTCTCCAATTGGTAATACCATGTGACGCCAGGGCTTCCGTCACTTGGTCTTGCCATCGTAGCCAGGGTCTTCCCCTCCTTCGTTGTCCACCAACTACCGCATCAAATACCTTACGAGCTGGAGCTTGTTCATCCATACGAGCAACATGACCTAGCCAACGAAGTCTCATAATGTGAATTCGCTTGACCACATCAATGTCCCCGTAGAGCTCATACAGCTCGTGGTTCCATCTGATACGATATGTTCTACTAACGTATATCGGACCGAAGATTTTTCGAAGAATTTTTCGCTCGAACACTCCAAGAGCAGCTGCATCCGTTTGTGTAACTGTCCAGGCTTCTGCTCCATACAGAAGCACCGGAAGGATGAGCGTCTTGTAGAGTGTTATTTTTGTCCGACGAGCGAGGGCTCTGCTGTTCATTTGCCTACTGAGCCCAAAGTAGCACCGGTTGGCAGATGTAATTCTTCTTTTAATTTCAAGGCCAACATTGTTATCGCCTGTCATGGTGGAGCCAAGGTACACAAACTCCTTCACGGCCTCAAAGCTATAGCTCCCTGCAACCAATTGAGAATCAAGTCGCCGCGATTCTCTGCTGGAGCATGCCATAAACTTTGTTTTCACCATGTTCACACGAAGTCCTACTTTAGCCGATTCCCTTTCAATAGCACCAAAAGCTCCCGTTACATCTCGCTTGAGACGCCCAATGATATCAATATCATCGGCATACCCAAGCAGCTGGACACATCTGGTTGTCAATATCGTGCCAGTCCGAGGAACGTCAGCTTTTCTTATAATACTCTCCATCAGTAGATTGAAAAGCATACAAGACAGCGAATCACCTTGTCTGAGACCACGCTTGGTATTAAAGGTTTCGGAATGGTCATTTCCTACCTTGACAGAGCTGCTGGTGTTGCTCAATGTCATTCTGCAAAGCCGTATTAGCTTCGCAGGAATACCAAGCTCAGACATGGCAGCGTACAGGCGATCGCGCTGTGGGCTATCAAAAGCAGCCTTGTAGTCAACAAAAAGATGGTGGGTGTCAATCTGACTCTCGTGCGATTTCTCCAGGATCTGGCGCAGTGTGAATATTTGGTCGATGGTGGACCTACCAGGTCTGAAACCACACTGATAAGGTCCAATCAGTGCCTCAGAAAATGGTTTCAACCTTTTACACAGTACGCTCGTCAGAACCTTATATGCCACTGGCAGTAGACTGATGCCACGGTAATTTGCCCGCAGCGTGGCATCACCCTTCTTCCGGACAGGACAGATCAGGCTAAGGTTCCAATCATCGGGTATGCTCTCCACTAGCCATACATCGCATAAGAGCTGGTGCATACACCTTACCAACTCTTCGCCTCCAGCCTTGAACAATTCAGCTGACAAGCCATCAGCACCTGCAGCTTTATTGTTCTTCAGCCGCTGTATTGCGGCCTTGACTTCAGCATGGCTAGGGGTCGGTCATCGCCCTCCAAAAGACTTGAGAAGTGATCCCTCCATAACCTTAACGCGATCCTTGCATCTGTGACCAGGTTTCCATCATCATCTCTGCAGGCGAGCCCTCCAGCTCTGTACCCTTGGGTAAGGCGTTTTACTCTCTGGTAAAAGTCACGGGCATCATTCCTGCTTCTGCTACACTCGATTCTCTCACACTCCAGCCTTTCTAATTCTCTTTTCTTGCGTTTAAAAAGGCGCTTCTCCTCCTTTCTCTTAGCCCTGTACGTCTCTACTACTGTCCGAGTAGCTCCAGATTGAAGTGTTCGCCTATACGCCGCGTCCTTCTTTCTAGTAGCTTCCCAGCACTCTTGGTCGTACCATGGATTCCTAGTTGGGGGGCGTTGGAATCCAAGCACTTCCTCCGCCGAAGCTCGTAGAGAGTGCGATATGTGCGCCCACATATCGCTAGCATTTTCAGGCCTCGAGATTGTTTGGCATAGTAGGTTAGAGAGTCGTGTGGAGAATGCATTCTTCGTCTGTTGTGATTGCAGCTTTCCGATGTCCAGCTTTCTTGACATACTTCGACGTGCTACTTTCGCAACACATAGCCGTGCGCGAACCTTAGCTGCAACAAGGTAATGGTCAGAGTCAATGTTTGGACCCCGACAAGTTCGCACGTCAAGTATGTTAGATGCATGCCTTGCATCGATCACAACATGATCAATCTGATTACGGGTCAGTCGATCAGGGGACAACCAGGTTGCCTTGTGTATATCCACATGACGGAATCCTGTACTACGTACTACCATGTTGTGCGCTGCTGCAAAGCCTATTAACCTAAGACCATTGCTCGCGGTGGTCTCATGTAGGCTATGCTGCCCGACGGTTGCACCAAAAACACCTTCCCGTCCAATCTTGGCATTAAAGTCACCAAGTAGGATTTTAATGTCATGAGTTGGACAGCGGCCGTATACACGGTCAAGCTCCGCGTAGAAGGCGTCCTTCGTGCCATCGTCTTTGTCCTCCGTTGGGGCATGCGCACAGATCAGGCTGATGTTGAAGAATTTGGCAGTAATCCGGATCGTTGCAATTCTCTCACTTATTGGCACAAAGTGAGATACTCGGTTTCGGAGTCTGGCTCCCACAACAAATCCACAGCCGAATTCATCCTTTCTGGATGGCAGCTGTAGTATATGTCACAGTTGTTCCTCTTCTTGCAGCCCTGTCCCGTCCATCGCATTTCCTGGATAGCGGTAATGTCGGCCTTGCATTTTTTGAGGGTATCTGCTAGCTGTTGAGCAGCACCCGATCTGTACAGTGTACGTACATTCCAAGTGCATACTCTCAAATCATAGTCCTTTTTTCGTTTGCGGTGGTCGTCAACGTTGTTTGGGGTCCTTTCCGAGGCAGTTTCTGCATCTTTCATTGAGTGAGTTATTTTCCATGGGTGGATCTCAAGTCCTACGCCAAAACCTAATTTAGAGGTTTAGGAAGCCCGCCGCGCGCTTTGGTTTACCACCCAATGGGTATTGAGTGGTAATCCAGGAGGGACCACGTGGAGGTAGTGCGTCGACTTGAAGAAAGGAAGCACAAGGATCATGCTGGCAGTCACCAAGTTGGAAGCAATCAGTCACTTTACCTTGGCTTCTCACTCCCAATCCCAAACTGTTCTTGTAAGTTATTATTTACAACTTGTAAAATTTTGTTACTCACCAGGGCCGGATAACATTCCAAGTTGTGTCTTAAAAGAGTGTAGCACGTCTCTTATTCGCCCTCTACTTAAACTCTTTAATTTATCACTTGCCACTGGAGTCTTTCCATCTCTTTGGAAAGACTCATATATCATACCTCTCCATAAAAAAGGTGGTAAGTCAGATATTTCTAATTACAGAGGTATTGCAAAATTGTCTGCTACTCCAAAATTGTTGGAAAATATCATTACGGCAACTTTGCAACATCTCTGTAAATCTTTTTCCTCTTCTCAACATGGCTTTGTAAAGAGTCGGTCCACTACGACTAACCTATTGGAATGTACATCTCTTAATCACGATGCGTTCCAACAGAAAATGCAAACAGACGTCATTTGCTCTGATTTAGGTAAAGCATTCGAGTCTGTACACCATGATCTTTTACTTTTTAAACTACGTTGTATTGGGTTCCCTCCATCCTTTTTACCGTGGATTTCTACTTACCTAAAAGGTAGAACCCAAAAAGTTGTAGTTAGATCAGCAATTTCCAGACCAGTCTATGTTACTTCTGGCGTACCTCAAGGCAGCCACCTTGGTCCCTTATTTTTTATAGCTTTCATCAACGACCTTCCGTCCACTGTATCATAGTCGCGTATACTAATGTATGCTGACGATGTCAAACTTATATTATCATATAAAGAGCCTTCTCAACTTGGTCTTCTTCAACATGATCTTAACTCCATGCAACTTTGGTGCTCAGCCAACCATCTTCCTCTAAACTGCTCGTAATTCATGTTTATGACGTTTAGCCGATTAATGTCATACCATGGTACATATACCATTTGTAATCTTCCTTTAGAACGCATTTTCACCGTTAATGACTTAGGTGTCCTTTTGATTCTATACTAAATTTGAACTTACACATTACATATATTGTTAATGTTGCCAAATGCGTTCTAGGCTTTATTAAGCGTTGGTAGAAGGAATTCAACGATCCCTTCGCCACGAAATTATTTTTCGTTTCACTAGTTCGACCTATTCTTGAATACTGCTCATGTGTATGGTCCCCTCAATGTAATAACTATGAGGCCCGCATAGAGTCAGTACAGAAGCAATTTCTTCTCTTTGCCCTTCGTAGTCTTAATTGGGATCCCAATCTTCGGTTGCCTTCCTATTCTAGCAGACTTCTTCTACTAAGTCTTCCCTCATTAACTAACCGTAGAACAACTTTAGCTGTTTTATTTATTCATAAATTAATAAACGGCAACATTGACTGTTCTACTCTTTTAAGTCGCTTAAATTTTTCCAATTTTTCTGGGTTTTTCCCAATCCTCGCAACAAATGTTGGGACAATTTAAATTTAAATTTATATTCAAATTTAAAATAATTTTTTATTTTCCCCAGGATCGAATTGAATCCGTCCAAAAGCAATTCGTGCTGTTCGCCTTACGTGGACCCCAATCTTCGTCTACCGTCATACTTCAGTAGGCTTCTTCTTCTTAATCTTCCTTCACTAGTTAATCGTAGAAAAACTCTTAATGCTGTTTTTCTACATAAACTGATTATAGGCAATATTGAGTTCCATTTAGGTCGTCTTAGTTTTTCTATTCCTCGTCGTTGTACTAGGAACTATACCCCATTATCCCTTCCTACATGCACAACAGATTACGCATTACACAGCTCTTTCCACGGTTTATGTGTTAATTATAGTAATCTACACAACGTGATCTCAAATGCATCTTCTCTTCCATTTCTCTTTTCCTATATCTTAATAGAAACAATTAACCTCATTTCTAGATTCATTATACTGCTATTTTTAAATACTATCACTTCTAATAGTATTTTAACTAGTAAAAGTGTAAGCGCTATTTACTAATTCTCTTATACAACAATACTTAATATACTATGCTTCTATATACTATTGCTGCTAATAGTATATACGTAAGTAATAGTATATTGTCAATATTCTAATACTCCTTTATTCTACACTAATATAATAATATATTGATCTGATTGGGTTTGCTGGGTTTCCCCAATCCTTGCAACAAATATTGGATCGATTTAAATAAATAAATTTTGCTTATATTTTTATTCTCCAGATTTAGATTTAAATTTAGTTTTGTTTGAATTCCTATTTTAATTTTATAATTTTAATATTTCATTTGTTTTAAACTTAATTTCGTAGTCAGCTGCTTTTAATTGACTTAAATAAATGAATAAATATCTCAACAACGGAGCTTTCATTCGGAGTTTTCGCTCAGCGCGCTCATTAGGCGGCCAAGGACAACAAAAGCTTTCCTGAAGAGCTTACGTTAGATAGCCAGACGCATCGGCCAGCAACAACGCCGCGCAGAACTTACACCAGATGGTGCAGATGCAGCGATTAAGTGCAACAAAGCTTTTGCTCAGAGCGAGCATTTGCACGCTAAAACGAACGTAACGCTTGCGGATAAGGACAACTTAATTAATAACCAAAACGAAAACAACTACAAACCCAAGTAACGACCACGGATCAAGCCATTGACGACAAGAGCGGCAAAGAACAAACGAGCAACACCACGAACAATAACCGAAAAAGCCCAACAACAACAACCACGGCAACAGAGGCAACGAGACAGCAAGAACAGCCACGAAAAAGAACAACGACACGGATAGCGGCAAGTGACAACGGAACGCATCAACGCTACGAATGTCAAGAACGAGGACGTCTGGTAACGGGGAAACCACTTACAATATACGAGCATAGACAGCACAAGTAAACAGGAGTAGGACAATCCCAGGCGATCACCAAGTGACGTACCCTCTCGCCGTCACAAAGACGACAGCAGTGGCTGTAGACTAGACGCCGCAGCCATATGCCCAATATGATAAGTGTGACAGAATCTATCCCGGAAAGAGAACTTTTTTACAATATAAGTAAAATTCAATTAGATAACAACATTTATAGCTGTCAATGAATCATTTAATTGTTTTGTTTCCCGTTGCCTAAGACAATTTAAATATATAGACGAAAACACAACTTTACACGCATTTTTGTTGCTATAAATAACACAATAACGACAATGTGAAAAATAGTTTGAGAAATATGATAGATAAATAAAAGCGCAAGCTTCAAGTTTTAATGTTAGAAGTGGAACCGTTGCTCCAAACAGAGAACTACACGGGCGTGATCCGAGCTTTAAAAAGCTGAACGGCAAAAGGCACTATGACTGAACACATTTCGACTGTACATAGTTGGAGGGTGTGTACACCGCTTACTAGACATTCTTCTTCATGGTCATCTCGTGTGCGTTGCTCAAACGGCAATTTGCCGGTGTACCTTTCGTATCATTCCTTGCAAACGGGCGGCTCGTCGTATTCGTTGAATTTGGATTTTTGTATTATTTCTATATTTTTCATAACGCAGGCGGAACATGCAAAATGATGCGTTTTGTTGAGGGTGGTAAAAACATGGTGGAGATGACCTGGTTGCAAAGGTTGACAAAGAGCTGTTGATAGTGCGTTTCGCAGTAGTATAAACGCAAGATCGCGTTTCTCGTAAAGGCGATGTCAGTGGAAGGGTTTCTTACACTTAGCGCACAAAAAGTGCTCGATGTGCCAGTACTTTCCCAGCGCAGTGACGATACGCTCCTTAATTGGTCGACGTCAGGCATCTCAAATAGGTCTGCCTAACTTGTCGTAGCAGCACAGACAATACAGCTCGCTCATATCATTCGCTGCTAGACCAGGATGACTCTTGACCTCAAGCGCTGTCGTATCTAATTCTTCGCCGTAGGCGGAACAATTAAAGTGATAGCCGTGATAAAACTTCACTACGGAAACGTAAGGGTTGCTCATCGATCATTTCATTCATGTCAAAGCACTCTATCTGGTTGATTGAAACCCCGATCGGCCAGCTCCTTGGCGCAGAGCTGACAGCAGAAGCACTGAGGATGTCATTAAAACCCCACTACAATTAGAATTGTTTATTAATATATGTATAATTTGTAAAATTAAATAAAAAATACTAATAAAATTTTCTTACCGATCATGGGTTGATAATAATCCAAATTGTGCTTAAAAGAGTTTAGCATTGCTCTACTTCAACCTTTAACTAGCTTTTTATTTATTAATTTTTCAATCCCAACCAGAGTGTTTTTTGGTGACTAATAGATGTTAAGTCTGGTCTTAGGTAGTGTTGCGAGTCTTTTCGAGAAGCTGAACTGAATTTTCAAAAATTCATGAGACAGACAAAACAGGCTTTTAATACACTCCGAGCAGCTTTTAAAAACTGCATGGTAATTCCCAGACCTTGGATGATAAATTTTAAAACTTAAAACTGTCATCAATGCCGACTGTAATTTCTTCAACATCAGTATTCTTAGCAACACCACAAACTTTAATACCACAGCTTTTAATTGCAACTGGTCCGATTACTCCATATATTTATTCTATTAACAATTGTACTGATAATATCAAGGAGCTTATGAGCTTTAGCTCGCCAAGAGCCTCTAAGAATGTAATTGCAATAGATTCGTCGGTCAACAATACTGCTCTTAGTTCCCCTGAGCTTGTCAGATCTATCCCACTGCAAGAATTTAGGGCTGCTAAGCTCTGTTAGCCGTTCTAGTTAAAAACCAAATTTTTGTCTCTCGGCTTGCTTCCGACACTTCGGTTGATGATGTTAAAGACTACGTTGAAGCGAAGACGAAAATATCTGATTTATCTGTTGATAAAACTAGATTTAGTTATGCTAGGGAAATTCAACAACATATTAAAGGCGTTGTTGTTATTGCTGTGCATTCTGATTTTTTATCAGAACATTTTTTATACACGTTCCCTGATAAACATTGAATATATCGCCATTAAAATTATATGATATATAAATATTAATAACGTGCTCAAATATTCCGCCACAGCCCGATATAACACTTGTTATATACCTTGAGCATATTTCTGCGATTCATTCCATTTCATCACTACTTTCTAGTAGCGATTACCTGTTTGTATATGGTTACTTTAATTTGCCAGATGTGGTATGGTCTGACTCTCCAAGTGTTTAGATGCCATCAACATCTAACGAATTGATCATTTCGCTTTTAGAGATGTCTCTCTCTCACATTAATCCGATTCGTAATGGTAATGTTTAACTACTTGAACTTATTTTTGCATCAGATCATTTTTCTAGTACTACTTTAGACTGTACTTAGTGTTTGAACTGCCTACATGTGAGCGTAATTATTCAAGTAACTCGGTCGTTAGAGCACGCTGTTTTCGTAAAACACATTTTGTAAAACTTAACTCATTAATTTTAGAAACAAACTGGTCGCAATTGTACTCTTGTACTCACATTAACAATGCTACTTTAATCTTTTATAATGTTATAGAATCACTTTTTGACCAATGTGTTCTTGAAGAGAGGAGGACTAATAGACCTCCTTGGTTGTGTAAAGAATTAGCAATACTTTAAAACGTGAAGACGCGATATTATAAAAGATTTAAAAGTTCGAATAATCCTTCTGATTTTCTCGTATGTTATCACCAGCCGTTCAAAATCCGATGTTAAAAACTGTAGGGGCATTTCCGAATTGTTCGCGATGCATAAGGTGTTTGAGAAACTGCAAACATGGTTTTGTGAAATCGAGGTCTACTACCACTAACTTACTTGAGCTTACTTCTTGTTATCAAAGGTTTTCAGAACAAAAAGTAGGCGGATATAATTTACGCAGATTACCAAGGCCATTGATTCTGTTAACCGCTATCTCATGCTTTAAAAACGTAACGTTATCGGATTTACACACTTCGAATGTGGATTTCCGAATATTTTACTTGTAGTACCTTATAAGTTATTTTTAAAACCTCACCATCTCGGTCTGTCTTTGTTAACACGAGAACAATACAAGCTTGTTCTCGTAATTAAAATATTTTACATATCTAAACCGTTTAACCTTATGCTCCTATTCTGAGGTATTCATCGTTACGGATGAACCCCCATCCAAATGTGCTCGTACCTACTCGTTCGTTTACCCCTTGTAACGTTACTGGCAATATGCGGAATAGTAGGCGCTTGCCTTATAGATCGACACAGCTTGAGTTTATCCTAGGCGCAGCTTCGGCATCCGGTGGCTGGAATGTGCTGCAACGCTTTGGCATAAATTCTCTTACTTAGTTATCCGCTCTGCATTCATCTCCGATTACACGCCGACTGCGGGAATCTCCTAAAGTCCTTGGCCCCATTGTGTAACAGGCGATGATGCTTTATTTTGCAGCTGCATGACAGTGCCTAACCAAGTGGCCACTATGTAGACATGACAAACAGAGCTGGTGTTACTTTACCCATCTCAACCTAGCCTGTGTTGATGCTTGGTTGAAGTCCTTGGAGTCACTGACTGCATAGTACATATTATTGTACATATAAGGTTAGAGTAATTCGTTTACCTTGCACTAAAATGCAAAATCGTCGGATATGTCGAGTTCATAGTGACAGTCTCTGACCAATTCCACCCTTGTGCTAGGTGGCAGCTTGTGTACCAGTTCCTCCATCAATGTAGGATTTGCTAGATGCTGCTTTCAATTGGATGATTGTAGAAAGGCAGCAGGATTACGCATGCAGGTAGCGAATGGCTCAATCCTCGTTATCAGTTGCTCCGGGCGGCCATATCGGAAACGCAAGAGATCCTCTATTGTGCTATATATAACACTTACGTTGGTGGGGTCTAAGCAGTGACTTTACTGTCTTGCGTGCATCACCCTTCAATGCTATATATGCAGACGTCGAATTTTTCTAGATCTGTACAGTTGTACGCCAGGCTCGTTTTCGTAAACGCACACAAAAATATTGGCCTTTGGTTGTCCTCCAATCTCCGGCAAATCAGGTTATTTGCGCGGGTTATATTCACTGTCTCCATGTATATGTTAAGGCTGTGGCGTCAAACCGGCCTCTTGTTGTCTAGCTCGTGACGACACATTACATAGGGCTGACTGCGCAAGGTTCGCTGAAAAAAATGGCCAAGAGTGAACTGATGTCGGATTACATATTCCTGTACATCTTGCTTGTTACCCAGTTTTCAACTCAAGCATTGGAATACCGCTTGATGTTGTTGGTAGCGGTGCGCTTGAAGATGGTGTTCCACTCAAATTTTAATCATTAACATTAAATCATTTTTTTTTTTAAATTCTAAAAGCTAAAGATGTGAACACTTGCGCTTAAAGACTTTAAAAGAGTAGAAAGTGAAAAGTGAAGTTACCTTTGCGTAAACAACGATGTTGCTCAGTAGGAACAGCTGAAGGTAGGGTAAATACCGTATAAGAAGCTTAGAACGATATCAATGTCAACTGCGTTGTCAAGCAAGGACTAATCAGTTGCAAGGATCAGTTGATTAAGCAAAGCCAAGTTACCTTTGCGAAAACAATGGAGGTTACCATTGTAGAATGATTAAAATCTTCAGGCCCTGACCTGGATATAGAAGTGTTAAATATTCATTATATAAAAAATATTGATTCTTTTAAGGTTGTGGTGAATTTAAATTAATTGAAAAAGTGGAAATTTTAAAAACAATTTAAGAAATCGTGCTGAGAGGAGAGAATAAGATAACCTAAAATGCGCTACTTACAAATGACCAAGTTATAGCGGGCAAGTTAAAATCATCCAACACTACGGTTTGGTGCACTGGTGAAATACTTCATTAATACAGCTTAAATGTTGAATGTTAAATTGCATATCAGAACCTGGAGGAAGAGGTTATAAAAATAAATAATACTTTTATACCAACTATTTCAACATCAGAGGAAGACTGCAAAACTACTTGTTCCCATTGTAGTGTGGTTTTAAATATAAATAAAACGTCACCACCACGGCGAGTCGATTGGTCTTGTCTAAATATTGTAAAATTACATCACAGAACTTAATAGTCAGATATGGCATAGTTTAAGCATGTTAGATTCAAATGATGTACTGTTCAGATACGGTTCTTGGAGGTTAGAGAAAAAAGAGATACTGGATGCTGCTTTCTTTTTTTGGTTTAAACTCATGAACGATTATATGTGGAAGTTACAAGTTAAAATCGCAGATAGTATTATTCTAAAGAAATCAGAGTGAACACCATTATTAAAGGCGAAGATTTCTCTTGGGGCAGAAAATTTAAATTTAGGAGCAGATACGTCAGCAGAAGATCTGCTAGCTACATATGAAACTATAGATTCTTAAGTTGTGTGAACAGAGAGTCTTTTTATAAAGATTTGCCTACGAGGTACAATAACAGAGAAGGTGGTTTTTAGAGTATGTTCTTATTAGCTGAATCAAAAGCACTTTAGTTTGAAATATTTTTAGAAACCCGCCCTTAATCATGGATGAGAACCATTGAAGCTTAGTCGAAATATAAATACATATTGGAAATGCAAATCCGGACACCAATAGCTTTTTAAAAAAGTTTAAGAATATATGAGATGTTCGAAGATATCACGATAATAATTCCCAACATTTTTTTCTCATCTTCTTATATTTTTTAAATATACAAAAACTATTACACAAAACTACGAGTAGTTTATATTGAATATTATTTATACTTAATTTTATATTTTCTTCATAAAATGTATATCATGTATTTCATAAAAAGAAAAAGTTTAAAGCTAACATAAAAGAGTAATTTTGCTGATAATAATAATTTCCTCGATTTTGCAGCCATGATATCGAATACTCTATCTGGATTTACCGTAATGTCCCAATTAATTGATATCATGGGCAAAGCTATTAATCGTTCATCTTTCATTACGCTACGAGGTAAAGTTTTCACCCAGTTCATGGTTGAAAATGATCTCTCGACACTAGCAATTGTTACAAACATCCAAATCAAAGTATTGACTTAAATTAACCAATTTTTTTTCCATTTGAAGTGAGCAAAGGCCAGGAGGAAGTATTTGAAAATTTGGTAAAATGACATAATTTGAAATTAATTTGAAAATTTATCCAATAAATTTTGGATAAGATTCTCCACACAAGGAATGGAAACACTCACTCTATAATATTCTTCAGCAGTCTGGGAACAGTACGCTTCATTTGAAAGATGTCTTCTGCAAGTTGTGAGGCAGAATTAAATAAGTCTTTGAAAATGTTTTCAGCATCCTCTCTATATTTTTTAAAAACCTCTGCGATTCGAAGACTCACGGATAGTGGCAGAGTAAGGCTAAATAGTTTATTGCAAATCATTATCATGATTTTTTAAAAAAAATTAACCACTGATGTACTGTACCAGGACAGTTTCTAACCATAGAAAAGGTGCCCGAATCCTGAAAGAGATAGAAGTATTTTAATTTGTTTACTTTTGTGTACTGCAATATGATAAAAAAAAAAGAAGTTAAAGTGAAATGGCTATGTTTAAGATATGGCAGCACTGAGCGTTCACAAGTTGAAAATTTTTTACACTTTTAACTCACATTCCGCAGGTGCAAGTACATTCCACAAGCAAATGTATTAATTTTTTGCTTGCTTTTAAATTGTTTTCCGTGTTTCTTATAAATGTTCATTTGACTTTAACTTTAGAATCGTTCCAACAAGGGAATGATAAAGACACTACTAGAATAGATAAGAAAACATTTGAGAGCTCGTTGTGTACGGACGTGTTTTTTTATTCCTCTTTGCCTAATTTACATATTTGTGATTTTTCTCCGCTTTTTAACTATTTTTCACATAGTTAATATCTGTTATAATATAATATATAATATAATAGATCTTTGAATAAAGGTTGGTAACTGTTGTGCATTTACATAGCCTAAAGTGTTTGTTGTTGAGTGTTTCTCTCTGACTAGTTTCTTTATCATAACACTCGCTCTCTTGTTTAACTATTCATGGGTCAGATTTGTTGTTCTTCTATATCTCCCAAGCCTTTGTTTTGCCTTTTAGTTTTTTATTGTGCGCCTAAGTGGAGTGACACTTGCTGTTCTGCTACACGCTTCTTTAGTTTTGTTATTGCCTTTTTAACACATACCCCAGTCGAAGTTATGTCGTGCTGCAAAAAGAATTTGCATTATAAAGCGCGGGGATGATTCTGTGCAGCCGCCGTTTGTTCATTGCTGGTTGTGTGAAAATGTCATGCATGCCAAATAAGCGGGTCTTCGGGTCGAGAATCTGATAAAATTATTGCAACCCCCAAGGTTTTGGTGGTTTTAATTGGTCTTGCCCCGCCTGTATTAAAATTCAAATCAATTTCTCGCGTAATACAATAGTATATACAATATGATGATAAATCAATTTTTGAAATTAAATAATGTTATAAGATCCTTCTAAGCGATTTTCACTCAACTGCTGAAATGCTCAGTCAATTTAACGTTGAGTCCTGACTTCAATGTCCACGCAATTTTTTAACGTTCCGTCTGTGGAGAATTCGTCTTCAGTCTTCTTCAATCTTTATTTGGCTGCTTTTCCCTTAATTTCCACATTATCGCTTTAACAGAGACTTTAGCTCGTACCATATCTGACAGTGAAATTATATCAAATCGATATATTTATATATAGACATGATCGAGCGCGGGATTAAAACATTATTTTTACACTTAATAACCAATCCTACTGTAACTCACCACTTGGATAATTGCGCATTTGCATTCTCATGCGGTGCTTTAAGATGTTGCGGACTTTAATAGATTCGCGTGGGCTTCAGCCTTATATGCGCTAAAAGAATTTATTTGTACTTCACGCCACATGGTTGGGCGCCAATAAATATATATCTGTAGCGTATAACGTTATAATATAGCAAACGGATGGTGCAATAACTTTTTTGCGGAGTACGCGTTATCTTCGTCTTTTCTTAGTTCGGCTGAGGAAGTGGGTACTACAAAAGGAAAAACCCGCAATGTTATATTATCAAATATTATCTATAAATATTCACGTACTTGGACAGGAGGCAAGGAGGTAACAAGGGTGAAGGTTCGGCTATCAACTGATGAGAGTTGCTTCTTTGCTATTGCGCCAGACTGCGCAATCGCGTACCTTACAATGATCCTTTTTTTTGCCTGACATCGGATAAAACCTAAAAAGGATACCTAGAAGACGATGGTTCAGCTACACTATCCCCCTGTAAGGCTGTATAATTCCACAAATGTTGTCTTATCAAGAAATCATATTATGTTCAAATCAAGTTAATTATATATTGTTCCGAAATTGCTTTCATAGCTTATAAGTCTATACAACAACCAAAAATAATACTATTTACATAAGTAATTATATATGAGAAATCATGAACAGTGTGAATAATGCAAGTAATGGTAAACAAAATGGATAAACATTAAAAGTTATATTTTTTAATTAGGTTAGGACATGTTTCGTTGTCTATTCATTTTTTTTAATGAAGTTGTTTTTTTTAAATGGACATATGCTATA
Source organism: Hirtodrosophila trivittata (assembly GCA_035045065.1). Taxonomy (NCBI): domain Eukaryota; kingdom Metazoa; phylum Arthropoda; class Insecta; order Diptera; family Drosophilidae; genus Hirtodrosophila; species Hirtodrosophila trivittata. The sequence goes on from JAWNNK010000064.1 coordinate 209,163, forward strand.
TGTGCCAATTAGCGGAAGATGCCGCTGCAGAATGGCAACAATTCGTAATATTGCTTAAAATGCATTTTTAAATTTACCCGAGCGGCAACACAGTGTATGGTGCCACTTTAAATGACCCAAGCATGGCCGTTTTATAATAATACTAATAATGATATCTTTAATTAATTGGCTGCCAATAATAATAACTTATTTTCTATTTTTTTAATATTTTTTCCTTCTTTTATTATTATTCTTAAAGGTATATTTATAATATAATTTATTTTTTTCGGAGCACTTTTTGTATTCCGTTGTAACTTTCTGCAATCTCGTTTTCTTTTTCAGCCTAGTTGGCATTCGCCCACCAATGCATTTCGCAGTTAGCGTTTTAAGCGCAGCTTGGGGATTCATTGGTTTTTTTATATCCAATATAGGGCGCCCTATTGCCTATTGCCCAATTTGCCCATTGAGAAATCCAAAAAACCACCTTCCCTACATATAAAGAACAAATTTATCCCTGTAAAGCAATTACGCTCAACGAACATTGCCCAGTCAAATTTTTTGGTAGCAATAACTCTTGTCCGTCAAAACTCGTTGCAAATCTTCAGGAATGTTGTTTAATCTAATTGCCACTTACCACGCAACATATTACAAAATCATCGACATACTATTTAAGGACTTACCAACTAATTCTACTAAAAAAAACATTATTAGGTGGTAAGCGGTTTTTTAAGTGGTGATTTAAGTCATGTTTTACCTGTTGTTCCGCACGGTACACAATCTACACTGATTTAAAATTTAAAATAATAGATCAGTCAGATAATTCAATTGATGATGTCTTTGGCAACATTCGTGCCAAAATATAATCAGATGAAATTCTATTATATTGTTATTTAAAGTAAATGCAATAGTAATGCTTATTAGCAATATATTTTATTTATGTTCATTTAGAGACGACAACAAACAGTCGACTAAACCATAAAAGTTTAATACACATTGTTTAATGTAAAATTTTAAAATAAATTTGTAAATTAAAAAGGTAAAAAGTAAGAAAGTCTGCGGGATATTAATAAAAAAAGGATTTTAAATTTTTATTGTTGCAACCGTTGGTGTAAGGTTGGTGTAAGGATTGAAGTTCAGAAAATCCCAATCAGAACAATAAGTATAAGTGTTAGTATGTTGGTATCACCGAAGGTGATAGAAAACAGAAAGTTTGATTGACCAAAGAGGATGTTCAGAAGAAAAAGCATGGAAATGAGAGTTTAAAGTGAACAACAAATGCGAAAAGGATTTTGCAGAGCATAATCAGTGGTACGGAGTTTCAAGTATCTATTAACGAATAGCTAACGCTTATTTCTGAATAAGTCTTTGCCATTTTTAGCCAAGTAGAGTAATGTATGAGCTCATGACATTATCAAACACCAGTTTGCAATGCTATGTTATGTTAAATATTTTAAAGTTTTTCAATATTTGAGAGATGTGAGAACGTGAGCCATCAATACAGACGAGAATGGTTAAATCAATTCGTGTATTGCTACTGATCAAGAATACAAATTTTATGGGTATCGAAACGACCAATTAGTTATAATTATAATTAATTATTAAGAAATTAGAATTAAAACTTACATTTTTTTAATCTTGAGTAATTTTTAATCAATAGACTCATCCCATAATGCCATTGATAAATATATTAATAAATAAATCACACCATTTAGAATATTAATTAATAACAACTACTTCCAATTCAAATTGAATATTTATAAATTTAAAATTAATCTTTTATAATTTAAAAAATTTAACATAATCTAAAATATTCTAGCAAACATTTACGTCTAACTGGCCAAGGATGTTGTGGCTAGCAGTCGATCAAAGTGGTATACACTTATTGGAACACCGATCAAGAAATATTTTATGTTCACATGAGTATGATACCTTATTATCATTCTCACCCAATTTGAATTCTTTGATGATATTTACTGGAACGGAGAAAAAGCAATCTAAAGTAATTTTAACTACATCTCAGGTAATTATAAAACATTTTGTATATGTCTTAGTTTTTGTTTAGTAAATTAATTCAGATCTCCAGGGTAAAAGTGCATAATTTCATGTTGGTTACTATTTATTTTTATTTATTTATATATATTTAATGTTTACTATTAACAGTCGACCATAATTATTTGAAAAAAGAAAAAAATTAACTCAACAATTATATTTAACATTAGATAAATTTGTAATAACTGAATTGAATAGAAATTATGAATTTAAATTAAAAATTAAAGTTAATATCTGATTTGTTCAAATTAAATGTATTGTATGATCAAACATTAGTTGAGAAGATTGGGAAAAACCCGATCAGATCACTAAGATTAGTAAATCTTTTAGTTTTAGTTACTACGTGTTAAAAAGTCAACAATTTGGTTTTATATAGTTTCAAAAGAGGGCTCTGAGTTGAAAACTCGATAACTATTTTACTCAACACAGAGTACTCAAAAATGGCTATGCTAAAGTTTATGTGTAAAGTTACGAGTAGGTCTCCAGCGTACAGAAAAGTTAAAAGTTAATAACAAAAATGAGTCGATTTTACCAATCGAACACAGTTAAGGCCACAAAGAACAAAATGAAGAAACTTTTTCAGTACAGACTCAATTCTGTCCTGGTGTGCCGAATATTGAGGAGACCACACACAACATCCGAATTCCAGAATGGGCCGAACCAGAGAAGTATAGAGCAGTTTTATCGAATAATTGTCGTCGAATTCCTTAGACCATCGTTTGATAAATCCAAGAGATTGAGTCACCTTATTGACTGTAATTGCAATATGGTTATCAAATTTTGTTCTATAATCGAGAAGAATTCCCAAGTCGGTGAATCCGGTCAAACTTGTAATTAAATGTATGAGGAGTACTTCTATAGAATGACATAACCTTACATTTAGAGCAATTCAGAAACAACAAGTTGCATTTACATGCTTTTTGTTCTAAAAACCTTTGATTACAAGGGAGGTAAGCTCAAGTGAGTTAGTATTAGTAGATTTTTATTTCACAAAACCATGTTGGCAGGGTGAAATGATAGAGCTACATAAGTGTTGTAGTTAAGATATTATCAGCTTCTCAAACACCTCAGGGATCGCCGACAATTTGAAAATACCGCTATAAATTTTAACAAACTTTAAGTAATGTTTGTGAAGAGGAATTAAAAACGATTCCTTCCAAATGGCTGGAAAAGAGCACGAGTTAACAGACAATTCAAATAATTTAAGCAAGGACTTACATAGAGAATCAGCACAGTACCTAAGCACACATGGTAGTAACATCCTCGCTTGATTAAATTAAGTTCGTTAAGTAACGAACTTTCCAGGATCACAGGACTAAAATTGCAGTTAGATTTCGGCAAGGTATAAGGGAAATAAGGAAGAAAGTTAGAAGATGAATAAGTTGATTGGAAGAAGTCTGCAAAATATCGGCTGAAGCCTAATCAGTATTTGCTTTAATGTCTTCATAAAAAACCGATGAGGACATTACGGTTCTGCGTTTGGTATTGACAAACTTGTATACAACATCGAAATTGGTAATTATTTACGCGATTTATATACGTCAGAATTTGATGTGACGATAACATCAAAGAGACAAATCAGAACTCTAAAATCTCTTATAAAGTCTGGTGGTCTTATTAAAAATTTTTTAAATTTTGAACTGCTTCAACAGTTGCTGCAAGGATTGGAGAAAACCAATAAAAGCCTAATCAGAACAATAAGTGTAAGTTTTAGTAAAAGTTTGATTGTTCAGAAAAATGCATAGAAATGAGAGTTATAAAGTGAAAATAAAATGCGAAAAGCATTGTGCAAAGCATAATCAGTGCTTGATATACAGGAATAGAGAAATTCATTTCACTTAAAAGAGTAAAAGAATCAATGTTCCCGTTTATTAATTTTCAAATAAATAAAACAGTAACAGATGTGCTATGGTTTACTTAGGACTGGAGATATTTTAGTAAGAATCTAGTTAAGTAGGGTGATAAACGAAGCTTGGAAACCAAATTAAAACCACGAAGGGCCTTTGCCTTTTCTGGACTGACTCAATGTGTGCCTCATTATTTTTCTACTGAGGGGACCATACACTTGAGCAGTATTCGAGAATAGACCGTAGTAGTTATACGTAAAGTAATTTCATGGTGAAGGGATCGTTAAATTCTTTCGACCATTGCTGAATGAAGCCTATTACGCCTGTGGCAACAATAACAATAGATCCAGTATGAATGTTTAAAATAACCTTTGGATTAAAATTAACGCTTAAGTCTTTGACAGTAAATATACGTTCTAATGGAAGGTTAATAATGGTATATGTACCATGTTATGGCTTCAATCGGTTAAAAGTCATAAACATGCACTTAGAGCAATTTAGAGGAAGATGATTGGATGAGCACCAAAGTTGCTGTTGTTTATGAGAAATATGAGAAATATCTTTAAATGATAATATAAATGTAACATCGTTAGCATACATGAGTATACGCGAATGTGATAAAGTGCACGGAAGGAAACGTACAAAATATAATGGACCAATGTCGCTCCCTTGAAGTACGCCAGAAGTAAAATAGACTGGTCTGAAAATTGTTGATCTGAGTACAACTTTTTGGGTTCTTCCCTTTAGGTAATTAGAAATCCAAGGTAAAAAAGAGGGAGGGAACCCAATACAATACAATACAATCAGTTGCAAGGATGAGTTGATTAAGCAAAGTGAAGTTACCTTTGCGGGAACAACGGTGTTTCTCAGTAGGAATGGTTGAAGGTAGGGTAAATATCGAACAAGGAGCTTAAGTCGGGTAAGTTAAAATCACCTAACACAACAGATTGGTCAGTGTCACGTCAGTGTTACGCGCTAAAAAAAAAACCTTCTTAAATGCTGCTTTAATGTTGCATTTAAATTGGTTATCAGAAACAGGAGATATAGAAATAAGTGATAAAAAGAGCTATTGATGGAAGAGTTCCTTTTCCTTGTTCAGTAACTATTTCAACATCGGAGGAAGACTGAAACGCTACCAATTCTGATTGTAGTTTGGTTATACTGGAGCTGTGTGTGCTGTGACTGGCGTAAGTAGAGGAGAATGGTTGGGAAAATTACCAGGAGAAGGAGATAAGGAAAATATAGGGAATCATCTATTATGTAAGGTGTGGAATTAATGATAGGAGTAGAAGATTGAGGAATAGGCACGGGCACAGTTAAAAGTTCAGCAACTGTACGACGCAGCAATTCAACACTTGAATTAAAATCGCTCCACAGTCGTTTTGGTAGTTTATTCTATTTGATGAACTGGTTGCATGAACCGTATGGTACAGCTTGCTGAAATCAGCCTGCATAATATAACATGATGGGCCTGCCCATAGAATGCCGCCCTTAGGTTTAACCGAGGCGGAAATGAGTTTGATAATTTTTCATAATTACGCCCAGATAATCCGGCGAACTCAGAATACATCATATTGTGGCACAACAACAATAAATAAATGACGGTTAAGCGGAGAGAAACGATCTAAGTGAACAGAGCTTGAAACAGCAAGACATACTAATGATGTGTTAATAATAACTAAGTCAGTTAATAAGTGATAGTGAGACAGAAATTCAAAATGCATTTGGAACGCAAAAGAAAATGAAAAGGAATGCAAAAAGGAATGGGAGAAATTTAATCGCACAGCGCGAAACCGAATAAGAGGGTAAAGCAGTACTGTTTAACTATAAGTACAACAACAACACATCACAGACGCCAAAAATATATATGTATTAAGTTTATAAAATTATACTCGTTTGTGATATATATTAATTAGTTACATACAGTTCATTGTTAATGAGAAAATAAAAACAAGTAAGCTAAAGTTAACTGTACTTGACATCGAAAAACATTTAACACATTTATATCAATATACAAACACATACACAAACATTTACAAGCAGTGTACGCTATTTGTGCAAGTTGAATGTTAATTGTAAATTGTTTTTTGATTATGTTCACTCTATGCTTTGGAAACACACCGTTTGATTTGTTCTTTGCTGTGCATATTAAACGTCATATGGAAAAAATCAGAAGCACTGGAACATTAGAAAGAAAAATCTTAATTGTAAACAAATATTGTTACCTTAGTTTTTTAAAAAAACAACAGACACCTAGTTGGTAAGATGACATTTTACGAAGCTGGGGCGGCAACGAAGTATAAGTGAAATCACTAAAGTGTGCAAGCTATTCTATTCTATTTTTGCAACCAGAAACGCAACAGCAAACGCTTGCATTCGCAATATTATTACCGCATAAATATTAGAACCAAATACAACTGAAGCTTAGCTGCAGTTAAGAAGAATATTAATTCTCTAAACGTTCAGAGAAAATCAGTGGCACTAGACTTCGGACCAAGTACTTCAAAAACGGCAAACAAATTTGCCATACCTGGAGAAATGGAAGATAAAGCCAACAAACAAATGCTAAAGGCCAAAAGCAGAAAAGGATAACACCAATGAAGAAAGCCTCCTTGTATCTGACGTAGACGACATACAAGGAATGCTTCAATATCTTAAAAATAAAGTCGATGTTAATGAGTTTATGTATTAGACTCAACGCAAGGGTCAGTTCCGTATAATAGTTAAAAAAGTTGATAAGCATACTTCGAAAAATGCTTTAAAATGATAATGATAATAAAATTATAGAAATGACAGTGTAAACTATCATACATTTCAACTGAAACTTTTAGCGTATATACCAGAATATTCATACCTCTTCGCCCATTGAAACTGTTAAATCTCAAATTTAACTGCAAGGATACGTAGTTAGGGGAATTAATAATATCAGACGTCGTATCACCAAGGAGCCACTACATATGTTTTTTTATAGACCTTGAGCCTGATAATAGGAACTGTGAAATATCCAAATTAAAACATATTGACAAAAGTATCGTCACTATTGAGCCATCAAGAAAAGTTAACGATATGATGCAATGCTGTCGGTGTCAGGAATTTGGACACACTAAAAAATTTCTGCAAGAAACAATTTAGATTGTGTCAAATGCTCATTAGAATTTCCTACGGAGACTTGCCCTAAGGATAAAAGCCAGACAGCGAAATGCGAAAATTGTCATGGAAGCCATTCTGCGAGCTACCAGATTTATCAGGAACTCACTGGAAATAAATCGAATATAACCAACAATCGTACCAGATACAAGATACAAGTATTTATGCCACCATTTTTTAACCTACAAGACTTATAGGTGGAGAACTATCGATAGTGGGCGACATCGACAATAGTTAATTTTGAACCATCGACAGTATCGATAGTGCAATCGATAGTCGTCGATATTATCGTCCGACATACAAATATTTATAAGAGTAAATGTCAATGCATAATGTGTCGCATTAAGAATTATAATCAAATATCAGTCAAATTTAATAGTTTATCTTTATGGAAATGCCCATATACTTTATTTTAACCAAAAGTTTTGGTTTAAAAACAAAAGTATGCTTACATGTTCTTCCTTTAGCCGGGTTCGCCTTTCGGAGACAATTTGACCCGCCTTGCTAAACGCTCTTTCTGATTCCACGGACGTAGCGGGGATGCATAAGTACTTGAAGAATAGGCCCTTAATTGCCGGAAAATTGGTTTGATTCTCCTGGAATAAAAGTTATATATATATAATAACTATATAGAATCGATAATTGGTTTTTTAGGCATACCTAGATCCATAACAGAGGGTCAATATCTTGGCTGGCAATCGCCCTCTCCAGATATTGCCTTTTTGTTAAGATCGCATCTACTTGCGCGTTTCCGACATTGATACCCGTTCGCTCACACAAAAAATCAAAAAATGAGTCCTGGGCACTTGTATCTGGTGCGACGGGCAGATCAACTGAGGACTGTGTAGATGAGAAAATCGCCAGTTCATTTTCGAAAAATTTTGATGCTTTTTCTGCATTTGTATTGTGCTGAAATCCATTTTTCAAATCTTGGGTCGAGTAAAGTAGCCATCCTGCAAACGGTCCTTTGCTCATAAATGGAAAGGCGTTTCTTTATAGATTCCATTAATGTCTTTTGCATACTCTTTTCCTGCAAAGTCTGTAGTAGTGATAAGACACTTTCGATTTTGCGCAAAAGTCCTTATGCCATCGGTATAACTAACGATATGGTAACATAATTTGCACCAGAAATTTTCTCACTTGCCTGCTGGAAGAACGCCAATATTTTCTCAATGTCCCTTAACACAAGTATTTCATCAGCAGTAAATGGCATCGGTGCATTAGTTTTTGCTAATAAGACTTTGGCAATGGCATCATTGGTCTTTAAAATTCGCTCAATCATCCAATAGAAACTGTTCCACCTAGTGGGTGTTTCTTGTAGTAAACAATACGCGGTGCCCTCTTGAGCCAATTTAAATTTTTCATTTGCAATAGTACTGTGCTTTAAAAATCTAACAATTGATTTACTTTTAATTAATAAATCTTGAAGCACTACGTCATCAACTTTTAAACGATCTTGCACCACCAGATTGATTGTGTGCGCAAAGCATGGCAAAACTAGCATTAGCGCTCGATGTCCACAAATCACAAGTAATTAATATATCGGACACATTTTCAAGTACTACTGATAGATTGGCTGAAGTTTCTTTATACAAATTCACCATTAGCACATCACACAAGTGTGTTTTGCTTGGCAGTTTGTATCGAGGATCCAATACCTGTGTGTATTTCACAAATCTTTCGTTTTCTACAATATTGTAGGGCTGCATATCCTTAGCAACCATCTCAGTTAACGCTTTGTCGATGTCGGTCTTCCGTTTGGAATTCGAGTTATACAAAACGGCTCTCTTAAAATAGGACGCTACAGAGTGCATACTAGATCTGGAACTGCTGCTTGTAGATGCAGTATTGTTGCTGTCTGCAAGTGCATCTAGTGTGCTAGAATCTGGTTCATTAATTTCAAAGCCAGGATGGAATCTTTTTAAATGATCGTGTATGTTCGACGTATTGCCGCTTGTCTTGTACTCTTTTCCGCAGTCAAGGCATTTCGCTAGCTTTTTGTCGTCGGCCCTTTTAAAATACTTCCACACTTGTGAAATTGTAATCTTCTTTTTGGTACTTTGCCTATCAGGCACAACATCTTTCTCCGAGTCTGTACTGGTGCATTTACACTCCTGGTTGTCCATACTTGCCACACTAAGTGTGGGGGACATCCGACGGTTACCTTAAATTCGACACATTATTGATCAAAATACTTATGTATAATACGTTTAACATACCTTTTTGTAAAAAGCGATACATATCTATTTTTTATTTCTTAATTTGCGATTTAAAAGTTTTAGATTTAAAAGTGTAACACAATGAAAAAGAACAACAGCGAATTATAGTTTTTAGCGATGTGAGACGCCAACTATCGACGGCACTATCGATAGTGGGTTCGGCCACTATCGACAGTGTCTGCTGCCATCGATTATAGCTCGATAGCGCTCAACCATCGATTGTGTCGATAGTGCCATCGATAGTTCTCCACCTCTACCTACAACATCAACCCATAAAAAACAAACCACTTCTTAAATAATTCTACAAGCCAACCAATTTAAGCTGAGGTATTGCTAGGTGAAACTGAACTCCAACCAAATAGCAGACTAGATAGAATTAAAAAGCTACTCGTAAAACAGTCCGAGCTAACAAATAATCTACTTAACATGAATATGTTGCTCGTAAACAATATATGCAGGTAGATCGATGCATATGGAACACTAATGGGCTTTTCAATCATTATAATGAAATATCCCTATTTATAAAAAGACATTGTATAGACATCATGCTTTTATCGGAAAAACACTTCACCAACAGATCGTATTTAAGCATTCAAGGATACGATATTATAACTGCAAATCACTCTTCTGGCAGACCACAAGGTGGCAGTGCACTCATTGTTAAAAATGCGCTGAAATAGCAATCAAAAGCATAAATCTAAACAACATACAAGCTGCTGCTATATAAGTTCTGAGTATGAATGTAAACGTAACCATAGCTGCGGTTACCTACCGCCAAGATACTCTTTAAATTGGATAGCTATAATATTTTCGCAACTTTGCAACCATTTTGTTGCTGGAAGAGACTAACATCCATGGTGGAATCAAGGCTTGTGAAAAGGTTCTGAGCTATACAAGTGTATAGTCAATAATAATTATTCGACTCTCTCTACTGGCAAGCCAACATACTGGCCTTCAGATCCACATAAGGTACCTGGCACATCACCTTTAAATTGTAGAAAGCTTTAAGCATTCACCAATTGTGCAGCACAAGGAGAAGCCATACAAAATCATAACTTCAGAAACCAACATATGTGATTATAAGCAATAGGCAAACCAATAAGTAAGCCATTTCCTTATATACTTGTAGATCTAAGGAGGCTAATTGCAGAAAACGAAGCCTACGGAAAATATGGCATACCACGCAGAGTCCTCTTGATAAAACGAGGTTTAATAAAGCAGCTAAAGATTTGAATAGAAATCTACGAGAAAACATGAGGCGACATCAAACTATTTGAGCAAACTTAACCCTTTTACAAATGATCCAGATTACAGTCTCTGGCTCGCAACCAGATATTTGAAGCGACCCACGAAAAGAAATACGATAATAGTAGATAGTAGTGGTCATCGCTGTAAGGGTAATGAGGAGAAGGCTGAGGCGTTTGCGCAGCACTGCACTCAACTTTCCACCCAAACACTGATTATGATGCTGCAACAGTAGGCAAAGTAAACAAATTTTTAGACGCACCATATCAGATGAGCTTACCTATAAGTCAGACTACAATCCTAGAGGTGCAAGCGGAATAGTATTGGGTTGAGCAAAAATAAACCGGTGATTTTGCATACAAACGGAGTTGACAATTTTTTTAAACGGCTTGTGACTGTTATTGCATTCTTTATTTTGTCAGTTAATAGCTGTCACTTTTAGCTTGCTTAAAAAAAAGGTGCACGTAATTTTGTTTGTATTTGTTTGTTTGGCGTCAATTTTTATATGGAGCCCACAAAAGAACATTATCTTCTTATTTTACTTTATTTTTTCCGTAAAAGAAAAAAATTCTGCCTAGGTTGCTAAAAAGTTGGGTGATGTGTATGGTGACAAAGCCTTAAAAAGAACACAGTGTCAAAGTTGCTTTGTCAAATTCCGTTCCGGAGATTTTTCACTCAAAAATAAGCCACGATCAGGTCGGCCAAGTGAAGTTGATGCTGACGATATCAACGCTTTAATCGAATCGGATCGTAATGTAACTGAGCATGAGATTGGAGAGAAGTTGAATGTACCACAATCAACCATACAATCATAGACGTCTTGGACTGGTAAAAAAACTTTGTATTTGGATAAGATGCTGACACTGCTATAATTGCAGAAAACGCGTCACCAGTTATCGCAGCGTAGTACTCAAAAAAATAAAGTTGTTCTTTATAAAGCAATCCTTAAGCCTGGAGAACAGCAAGCCATTCCAGCATAGAAAAATTACAAAGGTACCAATCTATGACCCTAAGGAAAATAACAGGTGCTCCTTGGTATATGAGCAACTTTGACATACATAAAGATTTAAATATACCCTTTGCTAAAGATGAGGTCACCAGACGAGCTATTTTTACACATTTTGTACTTTGAATTGAGTAAAAGTAATTTTCCAAACTGAATTTAAGGTTAATTCAGTTGGCATACTAAATGCTATTAACTCGCCTCCACGCCGGCGAATCACGCGATCATATCTTTGTATAGAATAACGATTCTATATTCTTTTACTATCAGATATGGCATTTTTAGCATACCAAGCACGTCTCTGATAAAGCGATAATCTTGGAATTAAACAAAGTCCTATTCAAATAAAGATTTTGAGCTTTGCTAAGATGCCTCCTACATTCTGATAATGAAAAAGTAAAGAAACAGGGCATGAACGTAGTTTTTTCATATATTAAGTATTGCAAGGCAGAACTTACAGCTGAAAGAGTATAGCTCCCTATCCTTCGTTATTTATTCTTTAAAATTTTCTACCTTGGCCTTCACTAAAGCATCTTAGTCTATCTCTTGAATCTGCTAAAATCCCACTTTGTTTCACTGATCTATATTTTATCCCAATCTAATAAAAGGATAGCACAAATCAAACTACTGAACATTGCTTAATTACCTAAAATTTTTCAATTGTTAGAAAAACTTCTTGTTTCTTCTTTCCACTGTTCTGTTAAACTATTTATTATTTGCCCGGCTGACCATGGCTTTGTTTCGTCCTTCGATCGTGACCAACTTTTTTGAATTTGTAAGTTGTATTACTCAATCAATTACTTTTAAGTGGTCTTCGTGGATATTGATAGTTTATTCATTGATAATAGAGATTATTCTATTCAAATATATAAAACAGAATTAACACACTTCGTCTGTAAACTCACACCCAGAGACGCTCTTTTTATCTCTCTGCCTTATCGAGTGCATATCTCGTGTTTTTATCGAAACCTGCTTGTGAAGAGTAAAGTTGGCAGACGCTTACATTCGGCTTTCCTGACAATTCGAAGCGCCTTTGCGAGATTCACTGATTTGGCTCTCATCATCTCCGTCGCTTTCATCCAAGTCTTCTGGTTGTATCTGGATCCATGGTTTCATGGTTTCGAAAGAGTATACCGATTTGTAATGCTTCTGAGTACGCTGAGAATTTGGGATATCCTCAATGAGATATCGGGCGTTTCAAAGCACCTGATATTTGTAGCGCGGCTCCAATGTACGTGATGTTCCAGTGCTGTACGGCTTATTTTCCACAAGAACTAGATCAACTGGTTCATACACATTTGGTTTAGAATGTTTGGCATCGTATCGTTTCTTGGATTCGGCTCGATGATCATTTACTATTTTCGCACTCTCCCTTACATGTTGTAGCTCTGTTGTGAACTTGGTAAATGCGTCGACAATCATAAATATATGCTCGTTGCGTTTGGAACTTTTTGGAAATGGTCCCAAGTGACCATATGAATCGTTGAAAAGGGATTGGCTGGATATCATCACAATGATATTGACCCTCCTGGCGTTCACCTGGTTGTTTGTTAAATGCGCGGCCAACACATGACTTTATATATTTATCCTTTTACATAATTTCTAATGCGTGGAAACCAGAATAAATTAATGATTCGGCCCAACGTCTTCTCTACGCTCATGTGCCCTGCTTTATCGTTACATTCATTTAGGATATGATAACGTAGCTGCTTTGGTACCACCAATAGTAGTTTGTTGTAGGCGTCGACATGTTTCATTCGGGAACCTGGTCTGTGAACAATTTCTATATCAAATTCTTCATACGCAACCACCATTGTGCAATACGTGGGATAAGTTCACGTTTTTCCATCGTTGTTCTAAATGCTGAAGTCGGTAATAATCGTGATACGTTTTCAACATATATAGTACTTGAATCTTTTTAACGACTTGACTACGGCTAAGGCTTCTAGCTCATAGCTTTGAGATTTCATATCGCTTGTAGATATTGCTCGGCTGAAGTATGCAATAGGTTGCAGTTGCCCTCCTTCTTCCATCTGTAGCAACACTCCTGCCAGACGAATTGAACTGGCATCTGTATGAAGATCGTGCATGGCATCAAAACGATAACTAGCAACTACTGATTTGGTGTCGTTTCAATTGTTTAAACGCTTGATGTTGAGGCTGCTCCCACCTAAACGGCTCGTTTTTTCGCTGTAACAAACGCAATGGCTCTGAGATTATAGCATCTCCGGCAACAAATTTTCGAAAATAGCCACTGATGGCTCCAAGATAAATCTTATGACCCAAAAATTTTATACACTGCTTAAATAACTCGCATTTGTCGATGTTTAACGTTAAGCCACATTCTCGTAGAACTATCAGAATGCGCTCAAGTTTATCCAACATTTCGTCAAACGAATGACTGCCAATAAGAATATCATCCATATAATGCAGCATGTCACCTTTATGGACACGATTTTGAATTTCGGCCACGAGTCTATTGAAAACTGCTGGCGCGTTTTTCAACCCAAACGGCATGCGATTAAATTTATATAACCTGTGCGTTGTTATAAACGCTGTGTATTTGCGACTGTCTGGTTCAGTTTCAATTTGGTAATAACCGCTGTTGAGATCAACCGATGAAAAATGTTTAAATCGTTTGGCTTCCTCCAAACGCTCTTTTGATGATTGGCACTGGAAAGTTTTTTTTCATCATTAACTCATCTGTTCTTTATGAGTACCACAGGACTGGCATACTCTGATGTTGACTCTGCTATAATATCGCGTTGTAATAACTCGTTGATCATGCTATTTACTATCTCTCGTTTTGGTTCGGGTATTCGATATTGTGCTTTAGAGACAATTTGACCACTGTCAAGGCGGATGCTTGCGTTCACTATGTCGGTTTTCCCGATTCTCTCTAACCCTGTTGATAATACATTATACAACCGTTGCTTGTCGCTGATGGTTTTTACATTCGAGATAAGTCTAATGAATTTATAATCATTTAGTACCAGTTGTCGAACTGCTCGTTTGCTACTTAAACTTCCATCTGTGAACTTAAGCAAGCGTAAGTTTCTGTGTCAACTGTAACATCTTGTCCCAGTAAGAAGTCTTTTTCTAAAACCTCATTATCGGCGACATATACTTGTGCCGTAATAACTTGTCCGTCAATAGCTATATCCATAATTATAGCCTCGTTGAGCATACAGGTGCCACCACAGAATCCTTTTATGAAGCATTTGCGACGATTTGCCTTAATACAAATTTCCAGACAATAATAGCTTGACTTCCGGTATCTATAAATGCATTGTTTTGGCGAGACTGTACCATTATATCTTTGCAAAACATCTTATCGCGATTCATGGCACCTAAAGTCTTATATTTGTGTCAGTTGTCATACTCTTCTCGCTGCTCGGCTGAATCTTTTCGGTTTTGGGCACGTGCTTTAAAATGTCCCACATCTCCACAATTATAACAATTATTAGACCTAGACCGGGTTGGTTTTATATCGACTTCTGTTTTTCGATTTCGACGCTTTTCGTGTCTGTACGTTTTGATTCATAACAGGTGCTCCTGCACTATCGCTGTTAGTTAAATTGTCATTTGTCTCTGGTTGTGTCGATACCGTCGCTACTGCACGAGCGCTTTGTGCAACAATTAGCTGTTCCATGATTTGACGCAACTGCTTCATTTCCTCAGATTCCTCAAATTCAAACACTCCGTTTGTAAACTCTCACCCAAAGTTTTTTTTCTCTGCCCCTATCGAGTGAATATCTCGTGTTTTTGTCGATAAGTGCTTGTGACGAGTAAAGTTGCAAGACGCTTACAAATTTAACACCGTGGTAAATGAAACACTTATAATCACGTTATTTGTAAAAGATTTACACACCCTATTCTATCTTATTCCTTTTTTCTCATGTATGGATTTGATCAATACTATTTGCAGGATGATTTCAGGGCTATGCAACTTTGGTATTCGGCCAATCAGTTGTAACTCAACTGTATGAAATGAATGTAAATGACATTTAATCACAGGATACCCAACTTCGAATCTTTTACTATTCATATTGCAGCGTATATCTACTGGTGAAGACGTGGGTTTGTTATTTGAATGCAAGATACGCAAGCATTCACTAAACAGTGTTAGTAACAGTTCTGCTGCTCTCAGAAGCTTCGAATTCTCGTGTAAATGAAGTTCCAATACTTGCCACGGCAATCTGTACAGTTACCACAGCACGTTTGATAGTTTATCGAGCTTATTCTTCATACTTTAGAACCATTGTACCCCGTTCGATTAGTTCCCTAGCGGCACAGTACCCGAACCAATAACGAAACACGCTGGGACATTGGGCATATTTTTAAATCATTGATTAACTTTTTTTTTTTTTAGTTTTTACTTTGCATTAGTTATTGGATATTCTCTTACAAGACTAACAATAATTTTAAAATCTTACAAAACTATATTAATTAACAATTACATTTGCAACTGCTTAGAGTCTACTGGTCCCTAAGTATTTATCGTTGGGCTGGAAAGTCGTTGCGGTGAAGACGAGAGCGGATAGAAAACCGTGTTAGATCTCTTGCAAGATGATTTGGATGGGCAGAGAGCTTTATGTGGTACTTTTGTTTTATCTGGAGTATGACGTCTCTTACTGGAGGGATGTTCATGTCTCTATGGATGTATTCGTTCTGAACGTATCACGGTGCCCCAGTGATCGTTCTTAGAATTTTTAATTGTGCCTTTTGGATGATGTCAATTCTGCTGCTGCTAGCATTTCCCCAGAGCTGGGCGCCGTAGGTCCAGATCGGTTTTAGGAAGGAGTTATATAGCAGAAACTTATAGTCCAGGCCAAGGGGAGATCGTGCATTGATAAGCCAATGGAGGCTGATGGCTCTCAGCTTTAGTTGCATCCTTTTAGCTTCGCAGAAGAGTAGATATTCAAATGCAGTACGAATATTAGAAGTTATTCGGTTGACCTGCTCGATAGATCCATGTTTTCCGCGGAAACCAAATTGATGTGCGTGAATTATATTGTGGTTATTCAGATATGGGATAATGTATGTTAGGAGACACTTTCGAGAAGTTTTGATAAGCATGATAGTAGGCTTATGGGCATTTGCAGATTGTGGTGTTGCATTTAGTGCTGCCGCGACTAGAACAGATTCCAGATGGTGTACAATATGATCTACATCAGCTTTGTCATTTAGCCTTGGAGTAAGTGCGATACAACAGCTCTATATATTTTATGTATTATATATATTTTTTGTATTTAATCCAGTCAGTTCTGTATGATGTTAATCTGCATGACTGCTCCTCAAGATCCGGGCGAGTGGTCAGATGATAGGTCCAAAAGGGATTCTGCGGAAATCAGATTGCGGGGAATATTTTCTGTTATGGCAGATTCAATAAAGTCAGGCAGTTTTTTGGGATCTGTTGGCCAGTAAGTAGGTCTACACGTGAAACAAAGTCGAGCTTGTTACTTACAGTAGAGATTGTGTTATACTGTTGCTTTCCTTTTGGGGTCACAAGACGAGGTCCCCAGTGCGTGTGCTTGGCGTTGTAGTCACATGCTGCTATGAAACGTTCGCCTAGCGTGCTAAAGAAGCCCATAATTCGTCATCGGATATTGTGAAGCGCGGAGGACAGTACACCGCGGCAAGAGTTAGATTACCACTACACGAGTATATATTAATAAATGTACTTGCTTGTGAGTTGTGTTTCCGTAAGTAGCATCACGTCGATTTGCTTATTATGGAGAAATTGAGTCAGTTCAAGATTGTGTCGTGAATCGCCGTTGGCGTTCCACAGTGCCATATGTAGGGAAGTCATTATTTTGATTGTTGTGATACAAGCATTTGTATCAAAAAATTTGATTGCGCATAAGGTCTTGCATAGTCGTGCGCATAAATGTCATGAATTCTTTCTTGCTTTCTTGCAGATTTATTATTTATTTATTATCAACGATTCAATGCTGTTTTGTGGATGTATTATTCGTTGGTGTTTGTGTGTCTGCTCCGCGTAAGCGAAAGGTGGTATAGGACTTGTGGGTGCGGGGCTAACCAGGCCAGTTTTAAGTGCTCTAGCGAATGTTACGTTTTCATTTGTTTTATAGGGTATATATGTATTTGCGAGCGTTACGTAAATGTACTTTGTACATTTTGGGAGTGTAGTGAAGACACTCGTTGATGTATCCGGTTATTTAGTTCCTTGTACACAGGACAACCTAGGTAATTTGCTGTATGATTGCCTCCACAATTACCACACTTTTTGGTGCTGGGGTCGTCTCTATTTTGAGGGAAGTTTACAGAGTTGTGGAGTTCTCCACAAGCTCTGTATACAGGGCAAAGCGTACAGTAGGATCTTGTATGGCCGAACTCTTGACAGTTTGCACACTGCACTGGTCCATTGCGCTTATGTGGCTCTTCGACAGTGATTCTGCAGTTTATAGATTGGATGCACTTCGTTTTTCTTGACTGCCTTAGTATCTGGTTCAAGTTCGTTTTTGAACATAGGTTGGGGCTTCTTGTCCTTGTTTAGTATGTTGATGACCATCTTCGCGCTTAATCCTTGTTCCTTCAGAGCCTCTGAGATATCAGCAGGTTTTACATCAGTTTTGATGCCCTTTAGTACCACTTGTAGGCCCTTGCTGTTTTTTAGCTGATACGTATAGAAGTTTATGTTGGTATCGTTTAGGTATTTGGTCAGCACACTGTGGTTTTCTTTGTTTTTGATTTGCACTTTGGTCTCGTGAATAATTCCTTTGGTTAGGGGAATTATATGGAAATAACCTTTTCCAATCAGGTCTACTATTTTGTTAACGAGAGCATAAGACCTTTTCACTTTGATGTATATTGGTGGCGGGTTTGGAGTTTTCCTGATGTCTTTTTCAGTATCAGGTTCATCCAGTATGTCTGCGAGAATTGCAAATCTGTTACTTTCAGTGGGTGTTTGATTTGAATTACTGTGGTTTATTTTGGGTTGGTTGCCCTTTGACAAATTTTGTGGGCTTAGTTTTCGCTTAATTTGTATATAGCGATCCATACCAGTCTGTATGGCCGAACTTTTTTTCGCTGGAAGTGGAGGTAACATTTCTGACTCAGCAGAAGCAGCGGTTGTTGTCGAAGCGATAGGGCGAGCGGGTAATACGGTTGCAGTTGTTGTTGTCGTAGCAGTTGTATTCGAGAGAGAAGTTACTATGCTAGTTACCGTTGATGTGTACAATTTTGTCGTGTGCACTTGTTGCGGAGTGAGGTTCGGCATGGGGGAAGTACGCATTCCGTTCATTAGCGTGTTTGTTGTTGTTGGAATTGACGGCGAGCAAGATCGCGCTCTGTCGTTTGTTGCCATACTGAGCGTATTGGTTTTGATTGGATTGGGGGTGAGTGACCGCGCTTGGTCAGCAGTAAGCTCGGTGTTATTTACGTTTTGTGAAGAGACAAACGAGAAGTACGCGTTGTTACGTTGCAAAAAAAACCGTTGTTCGTCTTGCTCACGTTGACGCGCCGCACTTATTACGTTTTCGCTCATTGTTTTTCTTGTTGTTTTTTTTTATTTTGTTAGTTTTCTTTAATTAGATTAAAGAACTTAATTCTATTGGATTTCCATCGCATTAAGCGTCTTTTTCGCTTCACTGCACAATTAAAATTTTTTGTTTTTATTTATTTTATTCCGGAGCACAATTAAAAACAAAGACCTTGTCGCTTCCACGATCGATTTCGAATTAAATTTATCAATAATTAGGTGCTAATCAGTCGTTTAACTATAATATATCACAAATAAGAGAAATAAAAAATACAAGGTCAAGTCTTATTTTAGCGAAAAAACAATTAAATGCATAAAGAACACCTACACAATGTGAGGGACGAAAGCTTCTCTTACTTTGAGTAATTGTGCTAGTGTTCTTGTTTTTGCTTAACACACAGATGAATTTACTTTATATTTTTATAAATGCACCTATGGCCCTTTTATATTACTATTAGTTGACTCCCCTTGTACATTTCTCGGTACAATCACAAAATGTAAGCAGGGTAAAAAAAAAGACTATTTGTTATGGATTCACCTGGTTTTCTTCGTAGTCTGCTTTACCAAAATAGATAATACCATCGCAATCAGAAAACTATTCAGAAGACAACATAAATATTGTATATAAAATATCTGTTTTAACCTCTGTGTCGCATTTGCTTTCTACTTCCTCCCAAGAAATATTGTCAACACGTGGCAAAATTAAAGGTATTTACAGCTGACCAGCTCCCTATTTAACATTTTTTTTTAACTTCACACATTTCAGATTTTCAGACTCTATTCATTAATTTAAAAAAAAAACTAGTCGCAACTGTACTCTTGTACTGACATTATCAATGCTACTTCAATCTTTTATAATATTATAAAATCACTTTTTGACCAATTCGTTTCAGATGAGCTACCCAGGAGAACTAAGAGACCTCATTTGTTCTTTAAAGAATTGGCAATGCTTAAAAATGTGAAGTCTAGATATTATAAAAGATTTAAGAGTTCGAATAATCCTTCAGATTTTTATCGGTATTTTTATCGCCAGAACAAGTTTTGTTGTTTGTAGTTCGCTTTGTTACAATATTTACCTAATTCGATGTCGTTTGCAATTTGCTCAGAATCTTAGGCAGTTCTACAACTTTGCTAATACTAAACGAGAAATTTCCGTACTGCCATTATATCGATCTTTTTGCAGAATTCTTCCAATCTACTCATTCATCTTCTAACTTTCTTCCTAAGTCCCCTTATCCGTATACCTTGCCGAAATCTAACTGCATTTTTAGTCCTGTGATCCTGGAAAGTTCGTTACTTAACGAACTTAACTTAATCAAGCCAGGTTATTCACCAGGCCTTGATGGACTACCAGGATGTGTACTTAGGTACTGTGCTGATTCTCTATGTAAGCCCTTGCTTAAATTATTTGAATAGTCTGTTAACCCATGCTCTTTCCCAACCATTTGAAAGGAATCATTTATAATTCCTTTTCACAAACATGGTTCAAAGTCTGATGTTAAAAACTATAGGGGTATTTCCAAATTATTTGAAAAGCTGATAACATCTCAACTACAACACTCATGTAGCTCTATCATTTCACCCTGCCAACATGGTTTTGTGAAATCGAAATCTACTACCACTAACTTACTTGAGCTTACCTTCCTCGTTATCAAGGTTTCCAGAACAAAAAGCAGACTGATGACATTTACACAGATTTCAGCAAGGCTTTCGATTCCGTTAACCACTATCTCTTGCTTAAAAAACTTAGTACTATAGGATTTCCACACAGCCTTCTTATGTGAATTTCCGAATATCTTTCTTGTACAACCCAAAAAGTTCTCTTTAAATCCTCACTGTCTAAGCCTGTCTTTATTACCTCTGGTGTACCTCAGGGTAGCCACCTTGGGCTTTTGTTTTTTAACTTATTTATTACCGATCTCCCGTTTATTTTCCTTCACTCCTATGTACTAATGTACGCCGATGATGTGAAGCTGTGCTTATCTTATAATGACAACAACTATCCTTATTTATTGCAATCGGACCTGGATTTGTTTTTTGCTTGGTGTAAATGCAACTTGTTGTTTCTGAATTGCTCTAAATGTAAGGTTATGTCATTCTATAGAAGTACGCCTCACACATTTAATTACATGCTCGACCGGGTTTCTCTTGAGAGATTAGACTGTGTCACCGATTTGGGAATTCTTATCGATCATAGACTTAAATTTGACAAACATATCGCGCTTACAGTCAACAAGGCGACTCAATCTCTTGGATTTATCAAACGATGGTCTAAGGAATTCGACGATCCTTATGCGACTAAGCTGGTATATACTTCTCTTGTTCGGCCTATTCTGGAATACGGATCTTGTGTGTGGTCTCCACAATATTCGGCACACCAAGACAGAATTGAGTCTGTTCAAAAAAAAAGTTTCTCCTTTTGCTCTTCGCGGCTTTAACTGAGTTCCAGGTACTGATTTGCCTCCATACCACAGAAGACTGCAATTAATTAAAGTCCAATCTCTTACTAACCGTCGCATGATGTTGGGAGTTCTATTTTTACATAAATTAATGATTGGCAAAATTGACCCATCTTTGTTATTGGGCCAAATTGACATTTCTGCACCTTTGAGACGTACTCGTATTTTCAGACCACTTTCTCTAAATACTTGTACTACTAACTCTACTCTGCATGAACTTTTTCTAGTTCTTTGTGTTGAATATAAAAGACTTTTTCGAGTCTTCAACTCAGAGTCCTCTTTTTATTCGATTAAAAACCATATTTTTAACTTTTTAGCATGTAGTAAGTAGCACTAATTTTCAGTCTTAATTTATATTACAAATTTTAATGGTTCTCGCAAATGTTGGTCGACTGATAATAGCTGACATTAAATAAATAAATTAATAAATAAATAAATATTCATTTTTATTTGTATATTTGTATTAAAAGTTTGAAAAAGCCTTTCTTCTGGACTTAAAAAGTATCTGCTCTATTAGTTGGATTACTCAAAAACAATTAATATATTATATATTTTTTTTTTTGATTTTGAATCGAGTACGAACAGTGAATGAACAGATAAAAGTTTATAATTTGTATAATTTAATTTTATAATATAATTTTTATAAAATACTTATATCGAAATTAAAAAGGTTAAAAGTGAAAAGTCTGCGGGTATTTTTAAAAATGATTGTAAAATTGAATTGATCCAATTGTTGTTACAAGGATTATGGAAGCCCCAGAAAAATCCAATCAGAGCAGTAACTATGAGTATTAACAGGTATCACTTAAGGTAAGAGAAAATTGAATATTTGATTGATCAAAAGGAATGATCAGAAATAAATCATGGAAATGGAAGTAAAGTGAACATAAAATGCGAAAAGGTTTGCTAGAGACGGAAGACGTAAGAGTCCCCTAGAAAACGGTGGTAAACAAAGATTGGGATTTCAACTAAAACCACGAAAGGACAACGAGATAAAATTGATTCTGGCCTGATTCAATGCGAGCCTCATTATTTTAATATTGAGGGGACAGTGATACATCAAGTTACTTAAATTAAATAATTTTAACCAGCCCTTTGACGGGTAGAACGTCTGTTAGTTAAAAATCAGCTTAGAATCGAAAAGACCACTTAAGACTTTAACAGTAATTATATGTTCTATTAGATGGCTACCAATGTTATTTGTTGCGTAGTGAAATTAAAATATTTTAACTAAATTTCTCATTGTTTGTTTGTCGCATTGGATTCCCAGGATTAAGCGCATTTAACGCGTCAATGGGACACGCGCAACTGCAACTAGGCAGAACTGCGCTTTTAAACATTATGTCGGCAAGGAGCGAATCGCTAACATCTGTGCAAATTAATACCCGACATGTCGTTAGTAAAGATCTCCCAACTTTCACAGGCAGGAGGAACAGTTGATTTTTATCCAGTTGCAGAAGTGTCTGACATATGCTATAACCCTCTTAGAATTTAGCATGAGCGCTTTGAGATTATATTAAATTATCCAAAATTATTGCGCAACGTTGGCTGCAGTTGGAGCTTGTAGCTATGCTAACTAGTAGTATAAAACAACCCTAGGGTCGGCATCGGCAGTCGACTGCTTGTGTGAACTTGGCCACTTTCGACGACTGGCTCATTAATGTTGTGCACAACGCAGCGGAAAACATCGAAAAATTTAAGCAGCAACGCAGGCAAAAAGAACGAGAGAGGAGCTCATGTCACAAATGTGCGGGCGAGCACCAACTTTCAAAATGTGATGACTTTCGATCTATGAGCTCGAGACAACGGTAGGATTTTGTCAAAGGAAAATGGCTCTGTTTATGCGACATCTCGTGCGGCAGTGCCGATCGCAAAAGAAGTGCAGAAGTCAATTCACAACATATTGTTACACACGTCTGTGGGTGGCAGCTACGACAATCATTTAAATCAACAACAATCAACAAAACAAAGAGTCCGCACTCATGTTCCATGGCAAATCAGATGTTCCAATAACACTCCACAGTAAAACGAGAACCGTGCACACCTATGCACTAGTGGATGAGGGAACTGCGTGAAAGTTTATGGAAAAAACGTTTGCAGAGAGATTGGAATTGAATGGACCTGTAACGTAGCTGTGCCTTAGATGGACAGCTGATGTCAAAAAGAACGAGCCTGAGTCAATATGTGTAGCTGTAGGTGTACCAGCTAAGGAAAATTACGCACTGCAGCATGTTTGAGAAATGTACGAGCTGTTGCTAGTTTAGACCTACCAGAGCAAAGTTTAGAATCACACTTGCTGCAATCTCGGAAACACCTGTCTATGCTTCCTATACTGGCATACAACAACGTGAAGGCTCAAGTTATCATTGGTCTGGACAACAGGTCTTGACAACAGCCCCTAAAGCTGCGTGAAGGCGATGACATCATCGCAGCACGTTGAAGACTAAGATGTGCCGTGTATGGTCGGCTCGCCGTGGGCGATACTACCACGCAACGACTGCTTTACATACGTCAGTGCAGTGGTGGTGGTATGGATGAGGCCCTGTAATACTAATTTTCCCTGGCATCACTGGGTGTTAACATTTTCTTCAAATCTTTAAGGCCCAAAGAAGATGAATATTCGATGCAAATAATGGAGGCCACTAAAACCTATCAAAAAGAGAAAAAGCGATGGCAAACTGGGTTATTAAGGAGGCTTGAAGATACATTCGTCAGTTGGAAAACGGTTGTAGACTGGCGTTAAGCAGTAACTCGTGGTTTCTTCAAATTTTTACAGTTACTAATCCTAATAAGACACGCCTAGTGTAGCTGCAAAGGCAAATTGCTGAAGGGCCCAGATACACAAGCTTCCTTGGTTGGGATACTTTTTCAATTCAGGGAGCGTCGCCAGATATGGCTTACATACGTGAAATGTTTCACGTTGTCAAGTTGCAAATAGAGGATCAGATGGCACAGAAGTTTCCCTGGCGTGACGGTGACACATTACGTCCCCCTGAAACGAATGTCATGCAAGTAATGACATTTGGTGCGTCATGCACGCCAGCCCTGGCGAATTACGTAAAATACCGCAGAGAGTGAAGCGTATAAGCGCCCACGATGAAATGCAAGAAAAGGTATTGGGCATGTGGTGGCTACAAGGAGAAGACGCGACCATTTTGCAAAATATATGGAGATCATTTATAGGATGGCTTCGAAGACGTGGCCGACTGGCGACACTGGCTGAGCCTGGTACCAATGCTCAACAAAATCGGAATTCCATGCGCCCGGGATATCCAGATGCACTCGTTCGAAGATGCAATCATTAATGCCTATGCTGCTGTTGTGTTTCTGTGAGATGAGTCCGATGGAAAAGTCCTCTGCAGCCCAGTGGCCTCGAAAACGCGAGTTGCCCCGCTGAAAGCAGTATCGATATCACGTATGGAGCTCTTGGCCGCAGTCTTGGGTATAAGGTTGGCCAACTACGTAAAAAGGCAGATGGGTGTGCTAATAAACAGCTGTACCCTTGGACGGACTCAAGAGATGTAATTTATTGGTTACGAGCTGATGTCAGAAAGTTTCAGCAATTCGTGGCTATTCCAATAAAAGAGATCTGGGAAGGATCCGATTTAGACAGTTGGCGTTGGGTTCCATTAGCCCAGACTGTCGCAGACGATGGAACAAAGTGGAACAAGACACTGAGATTTATGGGACGATCAGATTACTTAACGGTCCACCCTAGCATAAGAAGGAATCGCAGTGGCCACATGGATACAGCACCACCGATAAACATGATGTACCCAGCTGAAGATCAGCCTAAGCACACTTATGCCTGGAGATGTATTTCGCCGGACCCGCAGCGCTTCAGCAGACTAGAGAATAGAGAAAGTATATTATTTAACAGAAGTTTCTATATCTCAAAGGCAGTGCCGATATGGATGGCGTCTTGATTGCCTGCAGCAGGAGCTATTAAATGAGATCCGCTGCCTAAAGTCGGGACGCCATGTAACTGACCGGAGAAGCCTGTTGTATAGAGACGATGTATGTATTCTAGTTATTAAAGGTCGGATGGACAACATAGAAGGAGTCCGATGCCACCAGAGATGAGCGATCTGCCTATAAAACGTTTGTCGCCCTACACACCACCGTGCAAATTGTGTGAAATTAGAAATACCACAAAGAACTACCAGCTACCAGTCTTTTATTGGTAGGCGAGAAGTGCTTTAAAACACGCTACGGCACGGTTAACATGCAAACAGTATATGTACCATGGTATGGCTTTAAATGGCTAAATGTCGTACGCATGAACATAGATCAGCTTAGAGAAAGATAATTGACTGAGCACCGTAGTTGCATGAACTTTAGATCATGTTGCTGAAGACCAGGTAGAGATGGATTTTTAATGAATAATATAGGCTTAATATCGTCAGCATTCAGTCAGCATATCGTCAGCAGTCAGTATACGCGAATGTGATAAAGTGGACGGAAGGTCGTTAATGAAAAGTACAAAATATAATGAGCCAAGGTTGTTCCTTTGAGGCACGCCAGAAGTAACATAGACTGGTCTGAAAATTGTTGATCTGAGTACAACTTTTTGGGTTCTTCCCTTTAGGTAACTAGAAATCCAAGGTAGAAAAGAGGGAATGAATCCAACACAGCTGAGTTTAAAAAGTAATAGATCATGGTGTACAGATTCATATACCTTAGTGGAGACAGTGTAAATGACGTCAGCTTGCATTTTCTGTAAGAACGCATCGTGAATGAGTGATGGATTTCCAACAGGTTGGTCGTTTAGACCGACTTTTAACAAAGCCATGAAGAGAAAAGGAAATAACATATTTACAGAGTTGTTACAAAGTTGTCGTAATAATGTTATCAAACAATTTTGAAAAAGAAAATCTTGCAATATCTCTGTTATTAGAAATATGGGACTTACCACATTTTTTAAAAGTGTGAAATGATCCATAGGGATTGAAAGACTCCAGTAGTGAGATTAAAAAGTTAGAGAAGAGGTTGAAGTAAAGAAGTGCTTCACTCTTTAAAAAATAATTTTGGAATATTATCAGGACCTGGTGAGTAAGAGAATTTAACAGATTTAAGAGCAGACAGAATGGACGACTCGCAGATGATAAGAGCGAAAATAGAGTTAAAAGATGATAGACTCAACGGATAGAAATTATAAGTAATAAGAAATGTTGAATAAGAATTGTTAAATTGGAAGAATTTGGCAAAGAATTAAGTTAGCTTTGTCAGTTTTTTAATTGCCAAGAATGAAAGAAGATTTTATGCTTAGAGTTTATTTTTTTATTTAAAGTCAACTAAAAGCAGCTGACTACGACATAAATTTTAAACAAAAAACATTTTGAATATTTAAAGAAATACAAAAAAGAATAAATAATAAGAATTTAAATTATAAGATTGAAATAGAAGTCATTGAAATTAAAAAAAAAATAACAAAATTTTAAATTTCAATATAATTCTGGAATAAAAATATTGGAAAACTTGATTTAATTTAAATCGATCCAATATTTGTTGCAAGGATTGGGAAAACCCAATGAGATTAATAAGTATTAGTATAGAAATTGAATATTGAAAATCAATATTGGCTTTATACTATGACTTACGTGTATACTGTTAGGAGCAATATTATATAGAACCTTACCTTGAAATATTAATATATAAGAGAATTAGTAAATAGGGCTTACACTGTTACTAATTAATATACTATTAGAAGTAATAGTATATAAGAGTAGCTGTATATAGCAGTATATATAGAACGTGGTACAGCGAATTAAAGTTTACACATGAGGCATGAAACGAGATGTGTAAATCATAATCAGTTGTGCACGTAGGAAGGGCAAGTGGAATGCTATTCCTAGTTTTTCTACAGGGAACAGAAAAAATGACACGACCTAACAAATAAGACGAACTTATGTCACCATTAATCAATTTGTAAAGAAAACCCACACCAAGAGTTTTTCTACGATTCAATAAAGACGTAAGATTAAGGAGGAGAAGCCTACTGGAATACGAAGGTAAGCCAAGGTTAGGATCCCAATATAATCCACGTAAAGCAAACAATACAAATTGTTTCTGAACGGACTAATGCGATCCTGGTTGGTGCTATAATGTGGGCACCAAATGCACGAACAGTATTCAAGGATCAGTTGAACAAGAGAAACATAAAGAATTTCTGTGATGAAAGGATCACCAAATTCTTTCGACTAACGTTTAATAAAGCCAAATACTCCCTTGGCATCATTTGTAATAGTGGAGATGCACGTTGAAGTTCAATTTTTTTCAACAACATGGTCTTTCACTGTAGATATTATATTACGATAGATATATAATAATATAATATATATATATAATAGAGCATTATCAATCGAATACGTACATAAGGAGGGTCTAGTTCGACTCATGCACGACATCATGAACACACACTTTTGCAATTGATATGCAACTGATTGGCCGAACACCAACGTTGCATGGCGCTTTAATTTTCTTGTATAAGATTGTGAAAAACGTGATCAGAATATGAGAAAATTAGCATACATGAGAACATGTTTATTGTAAATGGTTAAGATTTTATAAATGTAAGTTATGTAATAGAGGAGACAGGGGAGTTGGTAGACTGGAAAAAATTTGCAAATAGCTGAACAGCAGAGGAGTCGTTGCAGGCTTCATCTATCTCAAATGAAGCCTGCAACGAGTCTTCTTTCTGAAAAAAAGGGGAAGGTAAATTTGAAGAATTACGCTTCGAATTAACCAAATTAAAATATTTTTTGATGTCACGAGTAAACTGTTTTTTACGACGACATAAGAAATTCCCGTAATATAAAGTATTAAGATGTACGAAGTTTGCCTAAAGAATATTTGTACCAGTCATCACTAGATCCTGGTATTTAAAATTTCGAATAGTTTAGACTTAATGTCTTTTAAATACGACGTTTAGGCGAAAACCAAATGAGCTTTTATATGCAAATTGACGAAGTGTATGTAGGAATACTCTCATCTAAAAAATATATTTATGGTCTCATAAAAACACATGTCAACAACAATGTCAATCGTATTGTATATTTAGAAATGAACAGTTGAAATAATGCATTCATTTAGCAAGCGATAATTTCCCTCGTGCAATCAACAAAGTGGTTGTTGACATGCTAATGTCAAATTATGCGGCATAGGAAGTGAAATAGAATTTTCAAAAGTTGTATGATGTTTGTTTGTACAGTAAGACGCGAAGATCTGGAGACGGCTAACTTAGCGATGTCGATAATTCTATCCAAAGAATTCTTAATTAAATTTATTTGGACTAATTGCAAATCAAGCATGCCATCCAAAAAATCATGATGATGCATATAATCGTGTATATCAGAAGATGGAGGTATCTAAGAGCAAGTTATAAAAATAGAACGGGACGAAAAAGTTACCTTAACAGCAACAATTTCAATGCTATGTGGATTTAAAACGCCGCCAAATTGGCGATTGAAACGATCATGTCTGTAGATATATATACATATACATACATATACATATACATATACATATACATATACATATACATATACATATACATATACATATACATATACATATACATATACATATACATATACATATACATATACATATACATATACATATACATATACATATACATATACATATACATATACATATACATATACATATACATATACATATACATATACATATACATATACATATACATATACATATACATATACATATACATATACATATACATATACATATACATATACATATACATATACATATACATATACATATACATATACATATACATATACATATACATATACATATACATATACATATACATATACATATACATATACATATACATATACATATACATATACATATACATATACATATACATATACATATACATATACATATACATATACATATACATATACATATACATATACATATACATATACATATACATATACATATACATATACATATACATATACATATACATATACATATACATATACATATACATATACATATACATATACATATACATATACATATACATATACATATACATATACATATACATATACATATACATATACATATACATATACATATACATATACATATACATATACATATACATATACATATACATATACATATACATATACATATACATATACATATACATATACATATACATATACATATACATATACATATACATATACATATACATATACATATACATATACATATACATATAAAAAAAGGGTTTTAAAAGGATTCTTACAAACCAAAGACACACACACACACACACATTAAAGGAAAAAATGTAAGTAGAGTGCTTAATAAAAAAATACGTTTGTAAATATAAATTCAGTGCAAGTTTATAGATTGATTTTTTTGAGTTTATAATTTTATTACAATCCATGAGCTTATAATTAAATTTTCGCAAATAATTTGCGAGCTTACGAATTTATTTTACAAATAATAAAACATAATTTGAATTCATGAGTGATAGTAAAGTTGAAAAATTAATAGCTATTTTACAGAAGTTGAAAACATAGAAATCCCCCTAGAATTAGATAAAAAATTTAAAAAAATGTTAAAGGAAAGAATATCTGTATTTGCTGACCCAAATGAAGCACTCGCATATAACACAAATATTGTCCCCACAATTTGAACTGAAGATGAGGACCCGATTTATTCAAAATTATATCCATTAAGAGTTTCGGACTTTGTATCTAATGAAATAAATACTATGCTCAAAGATAATATTATCAGGCCTCCAAGATCACCGTACAATAACCCTGTGCGTAGTATACACGCAGGGAACGGACGAACAAGAAAGCAGAATGAAAAACACCGTGTTATAGACTTTCGAAAATTGAATTCTAAAACAGTTGACGACAAATTCCCTTTACCGAACATAGTAGAAATAACGAGTTAAACTTCGCAACAAAGGAACGTGAACTACTTGCTGTAGTATGGGCTATAAAATCTCTATGAAACGATAATAAATAGATGAAAGGCAATTATTGAACGCTCAAATCTTCTATAAGCCAGGAAGGATAATTTTGTTGCCGATGCTTTAACGAGACAAAATATCCATGCTTTGGAAGAAAATGCACCATATTTTCTGGCCACTGTACACAGTGAACCGCCACTATTGAGTCTACTGAAAGGCCAGTAAACTGTTACCGCAATCAAATAATTATTGAAGAGAATAGTAGATTCACAAAGTATCAAAATTATCGGACAAAAAACGAGACATAACATATACTTTAATGCAGTTAATAAAGACGTTGTCAACGCAATCAAATGCGACTTACCAACATTAGCATATATCCAAAGTAAAGTAGTCGAAACCTTTCCATCAACTTAATTGTGTCATTCCAACAAGCTGGCCATTGACGTTCATCATAAAAATGTAATTAAAAAGAAATAATAGTCACAGAACATGGCAAAGAAATTCTGCAAAATTTCTTTTTTTCCAAAAATGACACGTTTGGCATAAGAAATTATCGCAAACTGTAAAATTTATAATAAAGCCAAATATGCTCGACACCCACAAAAATGCCCGTCCCTTATGAAGTTGGAGATATTCTCCTCATTAATACTATATTTACTCCACCTCAATGCAAATATTTCCTAACTTTCATTGATAAATTTCCAAAATTTGCAATTGTTCAACCCTTAGCTTCTAGGACCATAGTTGACATCGAGCAATCCGTTTTACAATTCATGAATTTCTACCCCCACACAAAAATTATACATTGCCATAATGAACCGTCTCTAAATTTAGGAACAATTAACTTTCTTTTGAAATATCATTTCAACGTCGAAATTATTAATTCTCTGCCACTCCATAGCACTTCAAACAGGCACGTAGAAAGATTCCACAGTACACTCTCGGAAATTGCTACATGCTTAAAACTAGAAAAACACACGAGCGACACAGTTGAGATAGCACTACTGGCAACAATAGAATACAACAAATGATCCACTCCGTCGTGGACAAGAGACCAATAGATATAAGACATTCACTTTTAACGTAATTTGAAGCGGAGATAAGGGACAAAATTACTAAAAGCTCAATTACTTTTGTTACAAAGACAGAACACTGACAGAAGGGATAGAACTTTCCAAGTAGGCGACAAAATACTCAGTAATAAACTAAAAATTAGGTGGAGGAAGATCCATAGGGACAATTTAAGATAAAAAAAAAAAACCCTCCAGTACTCACCCTATCCTGTATCTCTAGGACCTAGATTCTACTTTTTGTAGTAATAACAACTGGAAAGATCACTGACTACTCAAGTTCAAAATTTAAATTCCTAAGACACTCATCAAACTTAGCCATGTACTCGGGAATTTCCGAGGAGACAAAATCATTCAGGAATCAATTTGCTCAATCCCATATGAAAAAATTCTTGAAGCCCATAAAGGTCATATTAAATCATTGTAAGGAACTGTAACCGTTCACCATAGGCACGCACGGAGTATCAACATTTTGGTAACAGCTCTTAAAGTTGTTGCCGGGACTTCTGATTTTGCTGTTTTCGAAGCACTTAAATTTAAACAACAAGAAATAAATGAATCAATTAACCAACAGACAATTATAAACACGCAATTTCGGGAAAAAATTAATAATCTAACATACTCTATAAATATTATTATGAAATTTGCAAAAAAAAAAGACAAATAGAAACAGGAAGCCTTAAATTAATCTTTACTAGCAAGGAATAGGATTGTAATCTCAGAACTTGAAATGTTAATGTTGTCAATCACACTCGCAAAAACTAAAATTGTATACCCAGCAATGCTTAATTCAAAAGATTTAAATCATATTTTAAACGAGCACTCTACCAGTTTTTTTATTAATGTTTTGTTAGATTATAAGTTTATATACTTTATTATTAAATATACTGATCCTAGTTTAGTTTGTAAGAAAATAATTCTGTTTCCCGTTCAGAGCAACGGCACAATACTTTATTTTGCCGGAGATAACAATGTAGCAGACTGTGGAAATAAAATTGTACCAATTGGGAACTGTACTTTTACAACTTGTGCGCAGCAACTACATTCTGGAGGCATTGCACTGCAATACCCATCCCAGTCACCTAGAGGAAACAGCTACAGTAAATATAGGCAACGAGACAGACAAACTTATTCATTACACCTCCCTGCTGATATTCTCCGACGAAGCTCACATAAATGGGTCTCGATTCAGAAACACAAAAAACATCATCCGACGACATCCAGGCTTTACGGCGGCGGCCCTGTTACACATAACCGGAGCGGATTCTGAGTCTGCCGTATCTTCATAGGTTGAACTTCAGAAACCTACACTATATCAACGAAGTCGAAAAAAGATCTAATGGTATGGCCAACGACGTTCGGCTTACTCATCATCATTGCCGTGGTTATCGGATTCCCGATTCGCAAGATGTACCAAAATTAGAACAAAAATAAGCAGACATCCTCCTTAAAGATTGTGCTGGACACTCTAGGGAAAACTGAGGACGGCCTTCAATCTAGCGAAGGAGGAGTTAACACAGTGTTGCCAGTAATTCTATCGATATATTCCTTTCCAGCGATTACTAATTAATACAGTTTTTTCAGGAAGCTATCGACATATTCTCTGCAAGCCATGAGCATTAAAATATTGGTGATACTAAAATAATCTTTGAAAAACATAAATAAACAAGTTAACACATCATACAGATGATTGTTGCGAACTTTGGAAGAACAAAAAAACACGTGCACATGATCTTAGAAAGTAACTGCCGGGATGGGCACAGCCACTTCGATCCGCCCATCCCTAAATCGTGACGAGGGTAGGTGAAAAGCGGTCTTCGCGCCCTGTTGGCTGACTACCTAAGATCATGATGGGAGCCGGGATGGTTACTTCTCTACACACCCACCAAATCCGTTAGTCAACATGACGCAGGCACGAGGCAGCTTGGAGAAGGAGTTTGGTGGTGGGAGGTGTGGGGGTTTTGCAAGGACTTTGGTTGGAGAATCTTTACAAGCCCTAAAAACTTACATAAAAGGAGAACGCCCTAACTACCTTAATTTTCATTTATTACTTAAACACTACTACATTAGTACCCTACGACAACCTATTCACATCTAGCTAAGCCCTAACATTGCTCCTGTGGGCCAAACCTTGTATTGCTTACCCCGTTTGTCTTCCTGTTCGTGTGCGTGTGTGTGTGTCCCTGTCTGTCTGTGGTGGCTGCTGCTGTTGTTGTCTCTCGTGGTAGTGTTATGTAGTTGTTGCTATTGTTGTTGTTTTTATTATTTATTATATAATATAATTATATATAAATTATTATATAATTTTAATTTGTAGTGTTAATTGATTTTAACGTGTTGTTTTGTGCCCGTGTGGTTGTATGATGTTTTAGGTTTTGTTTTATTGTTATTGTTTTTATTATTTATTATTAATAAATTAATATAAAATTTTAATATGTAATTTTAATTAAGTTTAAACGTGCTGTGTTGTGCCGCTGTTGCCCTCCTCGTCCCACTGCATGTGTAACACTCCAAGTTATTTGGCGACCACGTCCGTGTGTATCCCTTTGTTGTCGTTGCGCGTATGCGTAAGCTGCTCTTTTCGTTCGCTTGCTTATTGTTCGTAATGTGTATGTATAAGTCATTCTTAACATGCATTTAATCTCACTCTCTCATTGTTGTCGTTGAATAGTGATCGCGTATGCATAAGCTTATCTTGCATTCTATTGGTTGAACTTTTAAGCTGAGCTTTTCTGTAAGCGTGGGAAGCCGTTGCTTATCTGCATTTGAAGTGGCCCAGTGTTGGTCTCTATAGCGTTGCTTGCCCTGAAGCGGGTAGCTTGTTTTAAGCTAACTATACTAACTAAATAAAAAAACTTAATTCTAAAATGTCGGTTCCATGCCTCTTGTCGTCTTTAGTTTCTGTAAGGAGGATTTGGCTCCTTACAATTATCATAGAAACCACTCTTCATGAACAGGAAATGTGTGCTCAAGTTAGGACGTGTAGTCCACGATATTAATGAGTCCGTATTGTGCAAATAACAACAATGGTTGGCTATACAGCTTAATCAATCCGCTTGCATGTTTGTACGTCGCTTGAATTGATCAATCACAAAAAATAAAAGCTAGTTTAAGCTTAAAAATATTTTAAAGTAAAAGTAGATTGCTGCTAATCTCAGCCACGCAAAAAGTCAATGTATAAGTGCCTATACCAAAAAAGAAGGGAATCTAAAACACACGAGATTAAGTTTACAAAAGTTACAAAAGCGCATTGGGTCTTTCCAGAAGATCGTTTTGAAGTAAAAAAGATCGCATCATTTGTAGATCGTATTAATTTACATCACATAATAAAATGCACCACTTTTTAGATAAATGCGGATCTTGGGACTTTTAGCTACTGTTCTTACTTTTCCAATAGAGTTCTCTGTGTTGACTAAAACAGACTTTTTCGAGTCTCCAACTCAGAGTCCTTCGATACAATGAAAAACCACAATTTTAACTTTTTTGCACGTAATAACTAGCACCAATTTGCTTTACTAATTATAGTGATCTGATAGGGTTTTTCGCAATCCTCGCAACAAATGTTGGATCACTTAATATTCTCATTTTGAACACCCTTGATATTAACTTTAATTTTTTACTTAAATACTTCATTTTAAATTTAAATTATATTATTTCAGTTTTAATTTATATATATTACAAATTTTAATGTTACTTTCAAATTTTGGTCGACTGTTAATAGTTGACATTAAATAAATAAATAAATAAATAAATTGTTGTATTCGATAAAACTCTAATGAAACTCTTTTTTATTTATTGCAGGCTTTTCAAATAGCAACGCTTATAAAGGAATACTCCGAAATAATAAAGGCAAACGTCAACACTCAGTGAAAAATTGTTACAAAAATAAAACTCTTACAGATCCTCTAAAAAATCCCGTTTAAGTCAAACACTTATACTTTTTCAAATTTATTAAATAAAAACCTATTGAAAATTTCATATGTTTAATTTTGATGGTGTGATATATTTTATTCAATATTCAGGGATATATACAATATATCCTTTATAAGTGTAAACAGCCGAGTTAAACTACCATCAGACATGTTTTTATATATTATATTATATTAACACCGCTTGTGCAGTGTATGACAATCATACAGCTAATGTCAAAATACAAAAATATATCCATCTGATGAAATACTGATACAAGATTGAAGCCAACTTAGTTGAGTATAAAATATAAATAGTTGGATATTTTCAAACATTCACATTATCTGCCTATTATTAAAATCATCCTACTTGTCTCTATATTTATATAGATATTAAGTTCTTCTTAATAACTAACATGGTTAAGATTACATTCAAAATTAATAACTCTTCGACCTATATTTAATCTAAAAGTAATCTGTAAATTAATAAGGTAAAAAGTAAAAAGTTTGGAGGTATTATTAAAAATGATTTTAATTTTGAATTGTTCCAACATTTGTAGCAAGCATTGACAAAAAATCAAAACAACATGTATCAATAAGAAAGTAAAGGTATCATCAAAGGTGATAGAAAAGCGAAAGTTTGTTTGAACGAAGAGAATGTTCAAAAGAAAAAGCATGTAAATGAAATTTATCAACTGAACAAAAAATGCGAAAAGGAATGTAGAAAGAATAATCAGTGGTACATATACATAGGACGATGTACAGGATGGTAATTCCTAATGGATCTACAAGCTTTACCGAAATTCAATGGACTTAAAAGAGTAAAGAATCTACGCTGCCGTAGGTTGGCAAACGAAGATTAGGGTCCCAATAAAAACCACGAAGGGCTGAGAAAAGAAATTGTTTCTAGACTGACTCTATGTGGGTGTCATTACTTTTTAATTTAGGGGACTATGAGCAATATTCCAGAATAAGCCGTACTAGTGATACGTAAAGTAATTTCGTGGTGAAAGGATCGTAAAATTCTTTCCATTCTGAATACAAATAAAAATATGTATCAGAATAACAATAATTCTTACTGTTGCTTCAGATGCATTTCAAAATTAACCCGACTGGGACCTGGCACCATACACTTAATCTGACACGAGCCTGGCCTTCTTGTTCCTTTCTGTGCGGATACTATTTGGAAATAACTACATAAATATTCTTAATTAGTGGCCTGATTATAATGCTTAATCAGACACTCACCACTTTAACTGTGCACCACAAATTCGCTTAATGAAGCCTAGAACGCCTTTGGGAACATTAAAAATAGATGCAACATGTTTTCTCCACTACGAACATCCGAGTCTCCCTCTCAGTCTTTCTGGACGACAGGGATGAGCGGGACTGACCCGGAGTGCCACCGAGAGAGGAAAAGCGGATCAACATCAGGCTCCGTGTGAATGAATGACGCCGAAGAGGTTCTAAAGGTCCCGGTATGATCCGCCAAAGTAAAAAACCGATTTGACTTCTTACACATAATCTACACTAAGCTAAACCACACCAAACTAACCCTAGCGTTGTTTGATCCAAAGATTCTTTTTGCTTACTCCGTTTATTTTCCTCTTCGTGTGCGTATGTGTGTGTGTATGGGTGTATTTCTTTGTAGCCTCGTGTGTTTTGTGTGTCTTCGCTTCTGTTGTTATTGATGTTGTTGTTGCTTGTTGCTTGTTGTTTATGGTATCCACGTGTGTGTCGGCGTTTATTGTTGTTGTTGTTGTTTGTGTGTTTTTGATACACTTGGTGTTGTTGTTTCAGTGTTCTTGTTGTTGTTTGTATTCTTTCTGATACGCGTGTGTGGTTGTTGTTTTAAGTATCCTTGTTTATTTTTTTTTCCCTGCCGGAAAATCTTCAAAAGATTTAACATCTACCTCCTGTAGATGGATATGTGCGACTCCAAACTCTAAAGGGAATCGGCTAACCACTCAAAACCGCCGTATACTCTTCTGTCCTTGTTTTGTGCTTACCGGGACTGTCAACTAAAATAATGCTTCGGTGAGCACGATAAGGTGCTCTTATTCACTTTTTCTTTTTCATGTATCACACCGCTGAATAAGTCCCCGGCCTACCCAGAAAAAACACAGTTTTTTTTTAAATTACGTTTTATTCGTCAATATAGTTTCCATCTAAGGCCACACACTCGGTCCAGCGCTTCTCCAACTTTTTGATGCCTTTTTTGAAGAAGGATAATTTTTTACCCTTAAAATAGGCTGATATGTCTTGCCCTGGAGGTACTTTTCGAGATCTGAAAAAAGCCAGTATTCGCTAGGGGCAAAATCTCGAGAATAGGGTGGATGCGGCAGTAATTTGAACCTCAATGCATTAAATTTTGCCATTGTTGCCATAGACTTGTGGCACGGTGCATTATCTAATGAAACAGCGGTTTCTTCTTTGCCATATTTGGACGTTTTTCCCTGATAGCACGGTCCAGTCGATCCAGCAGTTTTATGGAAGGGTGTGGTATATTTTGAGCTGCTTCCAAGGAACCGAACGATTAAATCGGATGTCTACTGTCCACAACTTGACAAATTGAATACAGCCATCAAGGAGAAGCGTCGTATTCCACCAGGACACCGCTAGACCGCACACATCTTTGGTCACTCGCCAAAAACTGAGTGAGCTTGGCTGGGAACTTTTGATGCATCCACCATACAGTCCTGACCTTGCACCCTCAGACTACCATTTGTTTCGGTCTTTGCAAAACTTTATTTACTTTCTTTTAAAAAATCACCGGGTGCTTTTCGGTCAACCCAATAATATTCGCTGTTGCTTGTTTTACCTTTCTCCAGGTAGTCCATGTTTGTGCTTTGGGACGCTTCGGACGGATTGGTCCTATTGCGCTTCAAATAAAATGCCTTAATACTTCTCGGAAGTAGCGATGCCTTGTTGCTTTTGGTCCAGTGTGAGCAATTGGTGCACCCACTTTGAGCAGAGCTTACCCATATCCAAATGTTCATGCAATATCGTGAACACACTGTCTTTGAGGCATCAGCTATCTCTTTTAATTTCAGCTTGCGATCGGTCAATACTATTTTTCGGATTTAATTTTCCAGGGCAAGATTCCGAGTGATGCTTCTTAAGCCAAGTTTTCGCTTCTACCGTATTTTTTCCAATCAAATAACAGTGTTTAATCAGGACACGAAATTCCTGTTTTTCCATATTGGAGAAAAACCAAAAGCTTGTATAACTTAAGCGTTTATAATTTAAAAACACGTGATCGCAGAGTTGTAAAATTTTTACGCAGAGCTTATGATAATCGACCCTATTGATAAAATTATCGATTTTTGTTTACTATCATCCTCTATACTTCAGGCCGAGGACTTATTGAGCGATGTGCGCCTTTTACGACAAGTCCAGTTAACTAAGGGTGGAGATCGGCTATTGACTGCCTACTCTGTTGGCTATCTCAACAACTCTGACTCCTTTCATCATGTTGATGATAGCGACGTGACCCGCTTTCAAGGAGTCATGATCTGCTATCATTGCGGCTAGGAATTACCTAGGTTCCCTACTCGTCAGGACCTCTGGCTCTGTTTGCGCTTGGCTGACAGGTTTTAAGCATTGCCCCATGGGTCATCATCGAAAGTACCGAGAAGGTCCTTAAAAGCTCCGGGCTTGAGTTTATTGGGGATCTACAAGCTGTGGGTGGTTGTCTCGCGCCCTAGCCCGCTGCGCCCGAGCTATACCCTTGATACCATTTTCCCCGTCTCTACAAGTGGAAGCGAATTCAGTGACACCCAAAGCATTAATACTTCCAGGCTTGCAGTCCGTATTAATGCAAACTCAATTATAAGAGAAATCATACAACTTTTAAGAACTATTGTGGTCAGCATTCTAAAGTAAACATAAACATAGCCGAGATTAGCACACTTTAATACAAACTCAATTATAAGTCAAATCATATAACTTACTGTGGTCAGCATTCTTATGTTAAAAGAAACATAGCCGAGACCAGCATCTCAACGTAAAAATAAAAATATACGCAGTCAAGACCACTAAAAATCCAAAAGCACTTAAGATATAAGCTACTGTAACCAGAATCCCAAGTAAGTTTGTGATCCCGTTTCAAAACGAAACAACATTCAAATTAGAGCTCCGAAACCTAAAATAATTGTGTTGTTAATCTTAGTGTGGATTCCTACCCAGATATGTAGTTGGGCTTTTACTCTTATAAGTGGCGCAGCCAGTCTTAACGGACAAATAAATCAAGACGCAATAAAAGTACTTATTATAATGCTATAAGAGCGCAAAACAAGATACTAGGTATCAACAGCAACAAAAAAAAAAAACAAGATACAAAAGTGCAAGGTGTAACGTAGTTACAAAAATATAAAAAGCTCTAAAGCACAATTAAAGCGTAATTTTCAATACGAAGACTCACGGACAAGCCAGGACGATGTTAAACATAAACACTCCAACAACGTGGAAGCAATGCAAGGAAAAACTATGACATCACTACCGACCACGAATGCACCAGATGGGACTGACGCAGGAAAAATAAACAATCTGAAGGTTACCAGCGTTCGGGATCTGGATATCAAAGTAAGGTATATAGTTGAAGAAATTACAGATTTTGCAGTTTTTGAAAACAATAAAAGCATTGTTAATATATTAAGTGCCCTATTGATACAAATAATTAAAGAACTAGCAGCAGGCCCATTGGCAGTCATTGATGCCTCTTATCACAGTTCCATCAGTTTGGGATGAAATAGCTAAGTATAATTTATTAATTAAGAAAACTTTTGAACGTAGCAACAATTCACGAAGCAACAATACAATAGCAATATAGAGTCGACGTTCGGTTAACGAAGTTAATTCGTTCGAGAAACTTGTTCGCTATATAAGACGTTGGTTAATCAAAACCAATAATCCCATATTTTTCCATGTAAAATCAGTTAATCCGTTCCAGGTTAAAAAAAATACAATGAAATTTTATTTTCGGTTTTTTTAAAATAGTCATTTAATGAATTCAAAATAAAAAAGAAACAAATTAAAATTTAATGTACATACTTTATACAAGTATAATATAAAAAATAAAATGCAAAGTAGAAGCCGAACACAATTCGGTCTATCGATATCTAAAAGCTTAGAAGTAAAATTTTTCGCGCTCTGTTCAAATTAACATTTTATGCTTTTTTTACCTGATTCTAAAATTCTATTTACTGTGCTTCCGATTTATTTTGTCTTTTCGCGCACTTTGCGACTTTTTAATACGTTGAAAACTGTTCTTGTTAAATTGTAAAGGGCAATTCTAGCTAACGGGTACGGGCTCAGTCTAGCAAGGGTTTTTCTCTACAAGAATATTTGTAAGGGATGCCCTACCCGTGAACTAAGGGCGTGGAGCTGACAAAGGAAGAACTCGAAGTTTGCGATTTACGGTTTATACAGTCTTAATTCTTATTTTTCTACTCTTATTCTCTAGCCTAGTCCGTTCTTTTATTAACGTACAGGGTATAATCTCGTCTGCACTTGGATATGTGAACGGTTGGCGAGACGCAGGCCGAAATATTGGTGTTATTGTCTTATAATTTGTTGGTCGCTTTCAGCTTGGTTACGTAACGGTGTGTGTGCGGCGCGCGTGGAATGCCGTACACTCGTGCGTAAGCTACGCACCGTTAGAACCTAAATGCCCCACCTGTTCTAACTGTATGCGAGGTATATTTGATCGCCTGATATATTATACCACTCACTTGTTGCTTGTTGCGGGAATTGCTGGATCGCTGGCACCTTCTCTCAGTCTTAACGCTTCTTCGCTGTTATAGGATCCTGGCACTTTGTCACGGTGGCTGGAGAGTCGCTCAACAGCCTGTTTTCGCGCACAATTTAGTCACTCTGTTTAAGGGGGCTAGTTCCTTACTCAGTTTATGGTCCCGGACCGAAAGACTCATATCCCGTCCAGCCTCGTCCACGAAGCCTCGCCTGTGCCTCTGTTAGGCTTTCGGGATTGCCCGAGCCTGTGGTGAGTCATGACACCCTATTCTACTCTATCTTTCTATCGCGCTTCGTGCGCTCTTGCGTTATCTTATTGCCTATTGCGCTTCGTGCGCTCTTATATGCTGTCTTATGCTATCTTATAATCTATTGTGCTAAATGTAAGTCGGGCATTAGGCCGGCCCTCCTCCCCCCCTTTCTCCACAGGGACAGCTTCACGTGGCCGTCTCTCGTCCTGGTGACACCATATTCGTCGCCTTCGACCAGGACCTTGAAGCGGACTCGCTTCTCCGCGGCCATGGGTACCTTGGCCCGTACCGCTTCTATGATCCCGGAACCTCCTCCCGAAGAGGGGCCCTTCTCCGTGTTGAGTGTTGCTGCTGCGGAAGCGGATGGGGTAGCCGCCGGAGCTCTCCTCATTGTTCGATGTACTCAGCGCCGCGATCCCATCCGTATCCGCCTTGTCTCCGCTTGTGGCCCCGGTGTCTGCGTTGGTGTCGTCCTCGACTACCGGGTCCACCTCATCTACGTCGTCCTCTGTTGTTGCGTCCTGGGTCCTGGTGTCGGCATTGGTGTCTTCCTCGACCACCAGGTCCACTTCCATATCCTGCGATGGGAGCTCTCCGCCCTCGATCGCCCGCAGGTGGGGTGGAGACTCCGGTTCCGTTACGTACGGTTCGGGTCCTCGTGCCCTTGGTGCCGTGATGCACACGACGTTCGTCACCGTATGTCGGATGAGAACGACGCCGTCGTACACCTCCACCTGCTTGTCCGTAAATTGATGCGTGGTGTGTAGACAGCTCGGGCGTGGTTCGCCTCGTCGCCGCACCTCATATTTACAGCCCATCCGTGGGTCCCGGCTGTGTAAGTGGTTTCGGGGGTGGACCTTGGCGCCGGCTCCTTGTCGTCGCTGTCCCCGTCTTCCACCCTAGCTTCGTCGCACCTCTCTTCCGACTCCGCATTGGAGCTCTCGTACTCCCGCTCGTCGTCGGACTCGTCGGAGCTAATGACAATAC